>VWPU01004164.1:5620-25728 GCA_013398955.1 Callaeas wilsoni | reverse complement strand
CTGCTTGGAAGCCCACAATAACTCATCCTTTCTTAGCCAACCAAATAAGCTCCTATCCATAACATCTTCTTTCTTTAATTTACGATACCTTTGGATGGGTGAGCAGTTAAGACATGAGCCTGAATTATGCTGCTGGCCAGCTGAGCATGGCCACTTTGCTTGGGCTTTGCTTATTCCTTCCCAAATCCAGGCTAAAAGACAGGATTGTGTCAGGCTGGAATTTATTTGCAGCCTTATTAAGTGAGGAAGGTAATCCTTGTGCGTTCATTGTAGTAGCTGTTCATTTCAAGAAACACTTTCTGTAAGAAAAGTGTTTGTAATTATAGAAATGTTAAATTGGGAGTGACACTGAAGCTGATTTTGACTCTAATAATATCTTAATGATTTGTAACTTCCACAGTGATTTGAAAAATCTGTGGTATTTTCTTTAGAGCAGCAACATTACTGAGACCTCAAACAAGAAGACTGATCAAGTGTCCATTTTCTTAATGCTTTGACATCTGATATATGTTTAGTTTAAAAGATACTTTCTCAGTGGTACAGAAACATCACATCTCCTGTTTTTTATATAAAATATATATGTATATGCATCCTCCTATATATTTCAGTATAAAAAGAATGATGCTTGCTTGGCTTTTGACTGAGCCACTGTCTCAGCTCTTGCTACTGGCTGGATTTTTTTTCAAACCAAGCCACTGTGGTTTTTTGCCTTCTTTTCTTCAGTCCAGAAGCAGTCTGAAAACTAACTTGTTAAGCTCTTTCAAAACCTTCTTTAAAGCTCTTGTTTGCTGTCATATCTGTCATACACAAACAAAAACTTGGCAGCAGGAGGTGTCTGCCGTGCCAAGGTCTCAGCCTGTCATGTTTATCATTGATGTCTGGTTATTTATTTTGTGTGTAGTTGGTCTTTAGAGCAGGATTATCCTTCTGTGTTTGTACAGCACCTAGCACGGTCTGACCTTGTCCATGGAATCATAGATTTGTTTAGGTTGGAAAAGAACTCTGAGATCATCAAGTCCAACTACTCAAACATGTCCTTTAGTGCCACATCTGTATATCTTTTAAATCCCTCCGGGGATGGTGACTCCACCACTGTCCTGGGCAGCCTCTTCCAATGCCTGAACACCCTCTCAGTGAAGAAATTTTTCCTGATACCCAATCAAAACCTCCCCTGGCTTGTAGATTTGCTGATTTAAAAACTAATTTGGGAGCTGACTGGCAAAGCTTCAATATCCTGTTTTCCAGTGAGAATAGAAATATCATGCTTACCGTGCATGAGTGGCAACATTTGGGGTAAGACAGTTGCATGTCTGTACAGCTCAAAGCCTTGCAAAAGGTTGGAACTAGCACTTCTATTTTCCATGTGCATGAATGGATGCACAGTTTGGCTTCCTGAAGTCAAATTCAGATTAGATAAGGATTTGAGACCGGTATCTATTTTTTATTAGACACTTACATTTAAAAGACTTCAACATCTTACAAATGTTTTAATTGCAAATATATTCCAGTTTGAGGGGGAAAAATAGTTGTATCTTGCTGATTTTTTGTTTGTTTTTCAGAATTGAGTTCTAAATATTGATGTTACCCAGGTCTCCTCCTCTTCTCTAGAATTGCTTGTCTCCTCCCTGTCCCTTCCCAGTATTTCAGATTATTCCATGCCAGGCTGTATTACAGTAATCACGAGGAGGAGGTATTCCCTGTATTCCTGGCCTTTGGACTGATCATACTCTTTCTCCTGGCTTTTTGTGCAGAGAGCATAAAGTGTTTTTCCCTTGGGAATACAGAAAAAATGGCAGAAAATCTGTAGTGTGGCACTTGGTTTATAAGAGTGTTGGATGCTGCTTTTCTAAATGCATGTAGTAGAGTTGCCATGAATAGTTGGGATGGTTTTCACATTGTATTGGCAAAACCCAGGATTTTTGTTTTTTAAGAACTTGCTGCTCTTTGCTTGAGTTCCTGAAACAGCAGAAAAAACATTGGCTCATGGTTTGTTCATGTAGCTGGTTGCATCTTTGCTACAAATCAAGCCTAGATGTGTATTCCAGAGGAGGATATTGCTGTTCCAACTGGAATATTTTCCTGCTTCTGTTTCCATTGCTGTAACTCTGAGCAGTTGTTGGTTTTCAGTGCTGCCCTGGTGTTTGTGAGTTTACTGCTGTTTTAGGCTGGATTTGATTGCGGGTTTGATACCAGTGTCAAAACTTAGTGAATATTGGGATCTTAAACACCAGGAGCGTTTCCTGAGAGCCCTAACAGGTGGACCAGGGCAGCTTTTTGTGTTTGTGTGTGTTAGACTGTGCCCAACGGTATAATTTAAAAGCAGGCCCAGAACCTTGGCTGTCTGTTTGCAGCAGCAGATGCCAGAAATGCCTCATGGTTATGAATCTACATTATGAGCGTAGCGTGACCCTTTCCTGATGTGGTGGAGCACTCTGCCAGGAGCTGCACAGGATTGCTTGCCTTGGTCCCAGGCCAGGGGAGTCTCCTGAGGGCAGGTGCACTTCCTTGACAAGTCTGTGAGCAAAGCAGGAGCTTGGCACTGTGTCCCTGCTTGTCCATCAGCCCCAGTGCTGCGGCAGGTCCCGTGAGTGTCATATCCCTCATGCTTGTCAGCTTTTCTAGCATTTCCTAAAATTTCCTTGCCATGATGGCTTCTGTGTCATTGTGGGAAGCAGGTGATGAGGAATTAGTAGTTATGAGTGGTTTTCTTTTGACCTAAGTCCAGCTATATGAAATTCCAGCTTCTTGGAAATTATTGTAACTCAGTCTTTGCAAATACAAAGGAAGTACTTTGAGCTTCAGAGTCTTCCCATATAAGTCTTAAACATGAAATTCAAAACACTTGGTGGATTAGGTATGTGATCCTTTTCAGATACTTAAGCATAAAATGTGGGGGGTATTAAGTTTTTCCTTAAAATCAGGTCAGCAAAGTAGATTTACTACTTTTTTTTTTAATGGTGTGACTCATTTCAGTGTCTAGTGTGTGCAGTGACTCGGCAGTAGCCACAGAGAAAACAATATTGGTGTGACTTAAACTGGGTAAGAGGGTCTGAGGGGTCTGGCATGACCTGGAGCCACGTGTCCTCAGCCCACTGGCTGCGAGTGGGCTGCAGAGAGCAGCTGCAAGCCAGGTGTTTGTAGGAAGGAGCATTCAGCTGGTCTCAGGGTTTGCTGCTGGAGTCAGCTACTTCTCCCTGCTGTCAGACTGGAAATCTGTCACTGCTGAACCTGAGCTCTGCCTTTGTCAAACTGTACTTTGATGTACCTCCTTTCTTCCTTTGGGATGGCGGATGTCATGTGGGTTGTCCCAGGCTTCCTTGTGACTATACCATTGACTTTCCTTTTGTTATCAAATCCCAGGTGCTGTGACTCAATAACAAACTGCCTTTTTGTGTCTTCCCAGGTGGTGGAGGTGTACGGGCTCCTGGCACTGGGGATGTCTCTGTGGAACCAGCTGGTGGTCCCAGTGCTTTTCATGGTGTTTTGGCTCGTCTTATTCGCTCTTCAGATCTATTCCTATTTCAGTACACGAGACCAGCCTGCCTCCAGAGAGAGGCTCCTCTTCCTCTTCTTGACCAGGTAATTCAGGAGTCTGCAGATAGTTGGTTTTCTGTTTGAACTATCTTCTGACATGAATATCTGTGCTCTTTTAGAGATGAGATGTGTATATTGGCTTTATTGCACTTGGATACCCAACAAATATTTGCCCTTATTGCAGCAAGCATGCATATAAGCCCTGTTAAGCTTATCCTGCAAAGGCATGGATCCCATTCAGAGCAGACAACATTAATAGAACTGTGGGAGAGCTCCCAAAGAAAGCAAAATATTCCTTTGAGGAAGGAGAAGCCATAATTAGAGCTTTGGTCCAGAAGTTGTTTTCAGTATATAAATTGGGTTTAAGTCTGAGGTATTTTCAGTCCCTATGATATCTTATTCATGACCATGTTGCCTTCTGAGCCTTGGATGTCTGTCTTCATCATTTTGATGTGGGACACATTCTTGAGTTCATCCAAGCAGCCAAAGCACTCAGCTCAAAAGGCAACTTTTGAGCCCAGTGGTTAATGTGGCAGAGGCATAAAGATCAGAAAGAGACCAGATTTGTAAAAGCTTTCTAAAAACATACAAAGTTTTATAGACCATAAAGTTTTACGAAGTTTAAAGGTTATAAGATGAAGGATAAGATGTGTTGGTGCTGTTACTGAAAGGCAGCATTTGAGGGATTCTCCTGGCTGGAACCTACGTGCATTTTTCAGCTATTTGTGCATACAAAGGGAGCAGGAATGCAGGGCAGAGAGGATCTGGGGGTTAGGCAGATTAGATACAGTGTCATAGTGGGATGGGGAAAGCAGAGGTAATAGTTGTCTAAACACCCAGGTAACACGGGACAGAGTCTTTAGGGATCATACATCATTAGTTCTGCTGTTTGAATAGTAACTTCCTCATCAGTACGATTTTCCAATCAGACTTTACAATTCCTGAGCTTTTTCTTGCCTTGCTCTAAATCTGTCTATGGTGCCATCGTGTAAGCTGTCAAAATTAATTATCATTAAGGAGAAATGCCATGGATTTTTACTGCATATAGTATTAAAATTGCTTATGGTGTCACCCTGCATTATGCAGAAGCACTGACTATGTTACCTGGTTGTTAACTAAACCACTGGGGTCTAAAATTTTTCTTCCTGTTCATTTCTTCTGCAATTTTAGTTTTGTTACAATACAATACTACACTTAGAAGAGGTGGGAGAAGCAATCCTTTTCCTTGAATTTGAGTTTATTCCTACACCAAATTGTTATACTTCGCCTATTTGTGGCAAAGCAGGGACAAAACACTTACTCATCTTAAAAACACAAACTGTAATGGTAGCACTAACAGCCTCTGACCCCTAGGAGGGAGCTGAAGTACCTCGTCAGGTCAGGTAATAACGAAATGCTGGCTGTTCAACCAAGTGGAAGAAAAGATGTGTTCTTCCATGAAAGCGAGTGAATTCTGCATCTGTGCCCTTTAAGTGAACGATTGCTGAAAACAGTGAGGCTGGAATTCAGGTGGGAGCAGCTGGGGTGTACAGCAGCTGTGTCTGACTTCCATGAGAGGGTTGGAGTGGCTGTGCTGGGTCAGACCAAATCCTGATGGAGCCTGGCATCCAGGTCCCAGCAGTGGCTGCAGGTGGCTTCCTGGAAGGACACCCACCCATTATATGACAAGCAGGATGCTTCCTAGGACTCATCCAGTCCTGCATCCAACTTCTTCTCTCAGGCTGCATTAGCTGGATGTGGCTAATGAGTATTTTAGTAACCTTCAGAAAGCTCTTCCATCAGTTCGTGCTTTCTGCCCTTGAACCCTTGTACTCTTGTGTCATTTGGAAGATCTTTCGGCAAGGAGTTTTCACAGCTCAGCCTTGTCTCTATAATGAAAAATCCATTTTGATTGCTTGAATCAATGGAGTTTCATTCAGTGCCCCTCAGTTCATGTACTGAGGAGGGGAGACATGGAAATCAAATTGTTTTCGTGAAAACTGAGAGTAGCCTACGTCTGTTCCGAGATGGTGAAGCTCTTGTTTGATATTTGCTCTTTAAAACTATTCTGTACCTTTAATTGTTCTTCTTGTTCCTTTCAAAATCTTTTCCATGGTTTTGTAACTGCTGTGATTTTTGAGAAGCCATGAAGAGTTCAGCTCTTTGGGACAATTTATAAACTTGTGCTTGACACATAAACATAGTAAAGCTCCCCAGGCATCTCTTGAGCTCATAAGCTCCTCTGGGACTCTGGCATAGTAGATCAAGTTTAAGAAGAGTCCTAACATTACTCTGAGAAAAAAAGCAGAAAAACCAGGAATCATGAGTTCTGATAATTTATTTTGAAGCAAAACCTAAGAGTTCCTCAAATATCCTACATAAATAACTGCTTTAAGTACTGTTTCTCACTGTCTTAATCAGCAGGAACATTTGAAAGCTTTTTCAGAACCCCTTGGTTTGGTAAACAGGCAGAATTTGAAGGCTTACCAGAAGTACTGTAAATAGTGTATGTAAACACATCAACATTTTCTGCTCTGAATTGCTTTCAAAGGATATTTCAGGTTTAAGTAGTCAGTAAAAGAGACAAAGTAAATGTCTCTTGGATGAGCTTTGTTTATTTTTGAAGCATATTGTTCCTCAAAACTCTTTTGTCAGAGCACTGGACTGCTTCACTCATCACTCAGTTAATTAGCAGGACACGGTTTTGACCATGGCAATTTCTCTCAGGACTCCTGTCCTGAGGGATAAATGAAGATTTTTTTTTTTTTAAATGAATGTGTCAGTGTATTGCCTTGGATTATGCAGATGAGTATTTCCAGATGTGTAACCCCTGGCTGACAGCTGGTTCTTTACCTGGCATTGGCAGTGCTGTGTTCCAGAACCTGAAGCACATTTTGGGGCTTGTGCTTCTCCAAATACCACAGTGCCAGGGCCAGTAGAGGAGCAGCCTGAAAGTGGGTGGTGCAGCTGTCAAATGAAGTCTGGGGTCTCAATCTCTGGGAGTTCACTGTGGCAAAAGAGAGGAAGAAACCTGCTGAAGGGGATCCTTCTCCGCTGTCTTTTTCTGCTGCGTCAGGCTCAGCCCTTCCAGAGACAGGTGTTGCCCACCTGACCCTGCTGGGGATGCTGACAAAAAGCCCCGGTCTCCCAACAGGATTTATTAGTTTGGTGTTGGTGTGCATTATGGATAGGAGGGGAGCATGCCTTAGTGAATCCATCTGCTTTAGCTGGGTGTTCGAGGTGCTGGGTGAAATTCCAGCCA
This sequence comes from Callaeas wilsoni, assembly GCA_013398955.1. Taxonomy (NCBI): domain Eukaryota; kingdom Metazoa; phylum Chordata; class Aves; order Passeriformes; family Callaeidae; genus Callaeas; species Callaeas wilsoni. The sequence goes on along the minus strand of VWPU01004164.1, from coordinate 18,953 downwards.
GTGATTTCAGTGCGGGGATGCTCCGGGCTCCCGAAGCCCGGCGGCAGCAGGACACTGCCACCCCGTGGGCCTGGCCGAGGGGACCGCAGGGATGTCACAGCACAGCCCTGCCTCCAAGGGCGAGCTCGATGAACTTCCCTCTTGGATAGAAGTGATAGAATCCATCTCATCTTTTTCTTTCATTGGAGGGCTTAATGGCCGTGTAGAACTTTTAACATTTTCATTAAACCAGTCCAATTTTGCTTTAAAACCAACTTGCACAGTTAACAGGACAAGGAGAGAACTCACCACATTGCTTTTAACTGATCAACCTTTTCTTTCTGTTTCTTTTCCTCTCTCTCCTGCCAGTATTGCCGAATGCTGTAGCACTCCATACTCACTGCTGGGATTGGTCTTCACAGTCTCTTTTGTTGCTCTGGGAGTTCTGACTCTCTGCAAGTTTTACTTGCAGGGTTACCGAGCGTTCATGAACGATCCTGCTATGAACAGGTGAGTGCCTCGTTGTGCCTAGAGTCTGAAAAGAAACAGATAAAAAGGGGATTTATATAAAAATATAGGGGTGGCATTGCAGGTCTTTGACTTTTCACCTCTTGACAGGCTTTTTGTATGCCAGTCTTTGTGTGCATTGTGAAGATTTGAGATGAAAATACTTGTCACAGACTTCTTGGGAGATGGTTCATTCCCGTCACAAATACAGGGCTGTTACTTGGGATTTACAATTGCTTTTATTTTTGTGAGTCACTGAAAAATTTTCACATGCTTGCGTAATATAAACACTTCATATTTTCATTTCCTCATATTCCCTCTAATCATGTATGAAACATTACTAATCTGTGGGGTTTAAAACACAGCATTGTATGGATTTCTTGTAAATTGTTATGGGAAATAGCCAAAATGCCTTTTCTCAGGCTTGTCCCAACTTGTCTAATATGATATTGGGATCCTGACACTGCCTTTCCTGTTACTCCAGCCCATAACTCTGTAGAGAGCTGAGACCATTTGCAAAAGAATGTTTTACATTTTGGATTCCAAGATGTGGAAGCAAAAAGAGTTTTTGCTGTCTAAAGAGTTTTGGGGCTGTCTAAAAGCAGGCTATATAAAAACATCTTTTGGCAAAGCATGTACTTTACTGCATCAAATAGTTGTGCTCTAAATGGTGATCCTCAGAGGGATTGAAGTCACTCTGAGGTTCCAAGGCAGAAAGAAGTGGACAGCTGTATTTGGTTTAGGTACGGGAGGAATAAACTGAAAAATGGCAAAACTGGTAATTTGCCTAAACTGGGTCCTTAAAATGCTCTGTGCTGGGTGGTGTCTGAGCTGGATGTAGCCCAAATGCTGCTTGTCAGGAGCAAAATCTGCTGGTTCCTAAGCCCAGCACTTCAGCATTTCTGAAAACCTCCCTGGTTAAAGCCTTACAGGGACACCAGTGAAACCTAAAACCGGCGACAAAAGCAGACAGCTTATTTCCTGGTGTTTCTAGGTGTACTTTTGAACCAGCATTAACACAGAGATGTGATTTTCTTGTTTTTGAACGTGTTGCTCCGCAGGGGGATGACTGAAGGAGTCACGCTCCTGATCCTGGCTGTGCAGACAGGTTTGATTGAGCTCCAAGTTGTGCATCGGGCGTTCCTGCTCAGTATTATTCTTTTCATTGTGGTGGCATCCATCCTTCAGTCCATGCTGGAAATTGCTGATCCCATTGTCTTGGCACTGGGAGCCTCAAGGGACAAGTAAGAGACTGGTTTCCTAAACTGAGAGTTACTCAATGCGCTTTTAGGAGGTGATAAACTAGTAATTGATGGCTTTTAGTAGCTTGTAAAGTTGCCTTGGTTTTTTTTGTGTATGCAGATCTCTTTTCTAGTCTAAGTTCTCTAGTTTTGTGGTTCCAGTTAAGCAAATCCAGGGCTGTGCTCTCCCCACCCACACTCCATTGTGTGGATTTGCAGAATGGTTTTTCTTAACCTCCTCTGCAGTTGGGTGGGTTTCCCTCTGAAGCAGTGATCTCACACAGCTATTGAGGGTGGGAAATTTCTAGGAGTGACCTTGTGTTAGATATTGTAAAACCTATTTTTTTGGATGAGACTGTGATCCCAAAATGATAAGGTTTGCTGGCACAAAATAAGAGGTGGAAGGTTTGCCTTAATGTCCCACATGTTGGGATTGTTTGGGATTGTTGAGTTTCATTTGTGTTTTGAAGAGCTCTATTAGTGGTATGTGGTGTTTTCATACTAATCTGTTTTTATCTCTGTCAATTGCATTTGTTTTTTCCCTTTCTGTAACCTGTGAGTGAAGAAATGAACAGAGGGGGTTTGTTTATGTGTAGAGTTTGTTTAGCTTAGAGGCTACTTGTAGCCAGCGTGTTCTGCCTGCAGCAAGTTCACTTCCAGGATAGAAACAGAGGGAAAGGGAGTAGAGCCAGGATAGGAGCATCTGCCCAGCTTAAACAAGCAGACTGTGGTGATAGCGAGTTTGAACTCTTCTGCCAAATCTCCCAGGCATTTCCAAGTCAGCGAGGAAGAGGATAAATTCCACTTCAGCTCTCCCTTCCTCCCTCACCCACAGACACAGAAATGCAGACCTCAGAGTCGCTCTGATGTTTCTTCAGACTGTATTGAATTAATTGGTTTGTGCTGCTGTCCTGTGCCCCAAAATGCTTTGAGTTTTTCTGTACCTCATCTCCAGAGCTAAGTGAGGTTAAAATACAACCTGAGGAACAAGTAGACGTAGTATAGTAAATTACTGGAGATATTCTGAAAGCCTTCACAAATGGGTGGCTGTAAAAAGATTGATGGTGTGTTTAGGTTGGGGAGGAGATTAGGAAGAAGTAGATGATAGGAGCAGAGTAAGGACTGGCAGAGATAAATGTTCAAGTCCTGCTACATTTCTTCTTTTGTGATCTCTGAATTGGGGAATATACTTCTAAAGGCAGCAGAGTTAAATCTGGTGATGAAAGGAAATAGCTTTGTCCCACACATATTAGCAAAACATGAAGAAGAGTTGCAAGAATTACTTAATTTGGAGACCTCTGTTGGTTTAGAGAAGTGTCCAAACAGTTACACGTTTAATAATTTGTTTTAATGGACTGCCGTCTGTAGCATTCAGTATCTCAAGTACATAATTTTTGTCTTTCTATTGAAAACAGCAAAGGTCAGATGAGAGGGAACTTTCTACAGTTGTAGGCATGTGTGCAAGCTGGGAATGAGACTGTGCCCCAGTAAAATAGAAAATCCTTTCAACAAGCTAAAGCCTTGAGCAAATATCTAATGTTCCTACATCCAGCAGTCAGTCTATTCTTATTCTGACACTCAAATCTGACTTGAAAAATAAAAACCTATTGTGTTGTTTTGCAGGAGCCTGTGGAAGCACTTCCGAGCAGTCAGCCTCTGCCTGTTCTTACTCGTGTTCCCTGCGTACATGGCCTACATGATTTGTCAGTTTTTCCACATGGATTTCTGGCTGTTGATCATTATCTCCAGCAGTATTCTAACCTCTCTTCAGGTAAGAACAGCAACCCTGTGAAGGCCTGCATTATCTGTGATCCTATTACTCTGAGGGGGAAAATACATGATGAGAAAAGAACAGGGATGAGAGAAGGGCAGAATTACAAGGGATGATAAAAATCTCTTTCTTTGTCCTGTATCTGAGGCTAAGGAGCTCCTGGGTGGGCTGAGAACAGAGGTGAATGGAAGTCTACTTCAAGTTGTAAAGCCAAAAGGCTTTTGAGGGTGTAACTACCATAGTAAAAATGTTTTTTCCCAGAGTACTCACTTAAGTGTCATTACTTAGCTATAACTCTTTGAATGCAATTTGGTGTTCAAAACACAGTAGTGTAAATACAGGAAATGTCTTGTACTATAAGTATTTGTTATTACTTGGGCTTTTTATCATTAAATTTTAAAAATTATCCCTTATAATGCTCAGCACTCGTTTAATCAAGTCCACTGTGTTCTGGACTCAATAAAGTAGACAAGGGGAAGTACTTGAGAACAAGCTTAAATGCGTTGCAAGAAGGAGCAACTTCTATTTGTCTTGAAGTTGAGCAACAATTTTACTGCTTTGGGGCTTGCCCTTTGTTCATTGTGGGAGCGTTGTGTGGGCAGAGCTCGATGGCCAGCGCTGACTCAAGCTCCAGTTCAGAACTGAAAGCTGAGCTCGTGGCCTTGGCGCTGTGTTACAGGTGCTTGGGACACTCTTCATTTACGTTCTGTTCATGGTGGAGGAGTTCAGAAAAGAGCCAGTGGAGAACATGGACGATGTGATCTATTACGTGAACGGCACGTACCGGCTGCTGGAGTTCCTGGTGGCTCTGTGCGTGGTGGCCTACGGCGTCTCAGAAACCATCTTCGGAGAGTGGACTGTCATGGGCTCCGTCATCATCTTCATCCACTCCTACTACAACGTGTGGCTGCGGGCCCAGCTGGGCTGGAAGAGTTTCCTCCTTCGCAGAGATGCTGTGAATAAGATAAAATCTCTGCCCGTGGCCACGAAGGAGCAGCTGGAGCAGCACAATGACATCTGTGCCATCTGCTACCAGGTAGGAACGGAAGTGTCGGAGGATTGGCTTGAGTTGAAATACCCCCAGACTAAGTTCCCTCTTCAGCTGGTAAAATAAGTGACTTGAATTATGTCTAATGAGTAATACTGTGCTCAGTAAATTACTGGCATCACCCAGTTTTCTGCTTTGTGCAAACTGATTTGGAGTGCTGTCACCAAGATTGTTCTTAGGAATGAGGAGCTTGGATATGCTTAAACTGCCTTTTTTTTTCTCCAGTTACACAGCAAACTCTGTCCTTAAGGTGCTTTGACACCTCTTATGTTTAGGTTGAGCTGGTCTCAGTTGTAGTGACAAATGTGCCCTTCCTTCATTACTGGAGGATTTTGTTAGTGAAAGACAACATGTTGTCAGTAGCTGATTTGTTCCTCTCCTGTAAAAGCAGCTCAGTCTCTACAGACATTGCTACTTCATGTGCAGTGTCAGTTTTGTAGCAGAAACCTAATTATGAAAAGGTTAAGGGTCTTGCTAACATAAGGCAGCAGATGTTAGGACCTTAGACATTAATACTGAAAGTAATATCTTTATCACACTTCTAGCTCCACAGTCTCTTACTCTTGAATAGAAATTGTAGTTATGTGTGACAGTGAAAGAATCACCGAAGATTAGTAGTGTGCAGTTAAGAGTGGGATTGGATTGGCTCCAGGCTTGATACAAATTCTTTGAAGACTAAAACTGCCAGATTGAATGACAGTGTTCAAAACACCAGACTAGTATTGTGTGGGTCTCAGCTGGCAGAGTTCATGGTGTCACTTCATTTCTGGTGGTGTTACATGTTGTATCTGTCATTGTGCTGTTTTGACATACACAATTGGTTCTTGAGCCAGCCAGTCCTGTGCTTCTCATCCTGCAAAAGGTCATGTTTAATAATATCTTACAAACAAAGGAGGTTTGCCTCATTTTTAATGCCTGCAATAAAGAAAGCAAGACCTGGCCTGTATTTGAATTGTGTGTGTCTCATAGAATCACTAAGGTTGGGAAAGACCTCCAAGATTGAGTCCAATCTGTGACTGATCCCCATGGCACTGAGTGCCATGTCCAGGCCTTCCTTGGACACTTCCAGGGACAGTGACTCCACCACCTCCCTTCCAATGCCTGACAACCTCTTCTGTGAAGAAATTCTTACTGATGCCCAAGACTAACCTCCCCTGCCACAGCTTGAGGCCATTTCCTCTTGTCCTGCCCCTGTTTTGTGGGAGAAGAGACTCAGCCCCACCTGGCTGGCCCCTCCTGTCAGGGAGTTGTGGAGAGCCAGGTCCTCCCTGAGCTTCCTTTTCTCCAGGCTGAGCCCCTTTCCCAACTCCCTCAGCTGCTCCTCATATGAAACATTGTGGGTGTGAAGGAAGGAACATTCTCCTTGTCTGTGGACTGCTTCTATCTCTTCTATGCCTGGTGAACCCATTAGAGGTGGGAGGAGAGGAATGGGATTACAAACAATAATTTTTTTTTTTTTGTGTATGTGTCTTTCAGGATATGAAAACTGCTGTAATCACACCATGTAGCCATTTTTTTCATGCGGGTTGTCTTAAGAAATGGCTGTATGTGCAAGAAACCTGCCCTCTGTGCCACTGCCAACTGAAGAGCCCTTCACAGCTCCCGGGACTGGGACCAGAGCCAGCGCAGCAGCCAAATCCTAGTGCAGAACAAAACGCCAGGCCTGGGGATGCAGCTGAGCCTGGTGCTGAATGTGACCACAGGCCAAGTGTGAAGGACAGCCCGAGCGGGGGCCGCGATGGACACGACAGCCCCGAGGGCTCTGCCCAGCCGGGGGGGTCTCCCAGCATGGACGGTGACACGAGCCCCGGCGAGGCCAGCCAGGGAGCAGCCTGTGCTGCAGAACTCTTTGCAGCCCCAGAGGGGTGCCCTGCTCGAGATCTGAGGGTTTGTGTCCAGCTCTGAGGCTACAGAGGATGACGCGGGAGCAAACACATTTCAGAGATCCACGTTTGACTCAGAAGAAAACCAATCCTTCCACAGCTGTGAAAGAAGTGTAGCTGTTAATGCTGGTCAAAATGTAATCTCCCATGCTGATTTTTATGGGCTGCTTGGTAGTGGTAACTCCAGTGAGATGTAGTAGAAATGACTCCAGAAGCTCTCTGAACTGCGGGCATAGGAAGGATGTCTGGGAATAAATAGCAGTGAAAAGAGTGTTTTCAAGACGTAGGTGAGGGGTGAGAGGAGTGAGAGGTCTGTGAGACGTTGTGGCCAGAGGGACAGGAGGCTGGCTTGGTTTTGGTCAGGGAGAGGAGTTGCGCAGAGCCGTGTCCCAGGGTCCTGAGGGGCGTTACGGGCCGCGAGTTGCCGGTCTCTGGCGGATGGGCAGCTTTGGTTGCTGACCTTTTTTATGGCACGTAAGCAAAAATCAAAAGATGTAACAGCAGTGATTGTACCAGGAGATGGAAGCACTCTTAATACGTCGTGTGTATGCTTTGGGTGTTCTTGGGGCAGTTGCATTTGAATTCATGTAATCTATAGTGACTCTTGACTTTTATGACAGAGTCGTCAATATTTTGATGTATATGAAACTTTTGCTAATAATGGGCACAGTGTGGGCTGCATGAAGTAAACTAAAGCTCTCATGAACACTTTGACCTCTGCCTCTGCGGGAGGAAAGTGGGATGAGTTTTAGGGCACGGATAGAGGCCTTGCAGGACTGTGCTGTGTAATGTTTAACCCTTGCAGCTGAATTAAAACAGTATTAAACTCTGGCGATATTTGCACTTTGGGAATGAGTACATTATTGTGTATGATCAGACTCCGCAAATGCCACTTTTAAAAGCTGTTAATAGGTTTGCACCTTTTTTTCTTTGACAAGGACATGTCCATACTTAAATTTTTACATTCATCATGGCTTCAAGTAGAACAAGGGACTGGGGTGGGGAAATAGGCGGGAGTAGGGGGCAGGCAATTTTTTTATGTGAATTTTGATATGAAGAGAAATTAGTCACTTATTTATACGATAGGCTTGACTCAAGTGTTTTTCAAAGTCGGTATTCCTAATGTGAAATGTGATACTATTTTATTTTTAGTAGTAAATTTGGATGTAGACTGACAGACATAGCTGAATGTCTTAATAAATTACATTTGAAGATTTTTACACCTGGTTATGTGATTCTTGCACTGAAATTCCACGAGTTAAGTACGTGTTGGGAGGCTCTTTCATAGTAACAGCACTCTGTTCCCCCTGGAGATGAGTGAAACTCCCTGTGCCTGTGTTCTCCCCCATTTCCATTCCAGTGCTGTGGTGTCCTGGTGGTGTCCTGCTATCTTGGCCAGTGCAGAACACAAAGGCACATTTGCTCCTGGAGGCTGTGCCTGCTACTGCTGAGCCCCAAACAAACCCCAAATCTGTTTCCTTCCCGCTCACAGGATGGGAACATCAGTTATACCATCCTCTGATTCTGTATCTTGATTTTCTTTTCTTGTCTACTAATCAGAAATTTGGATTTATCATGTGCTTTCACTGATCATCCCAAAACTTTTATTAACAGCTTGGTGTATTTTTGGGGAGGGGAAAAAAAAAAAGTTGAGAATATTTTCTTGAACTCTTCTTTTCTCTCCTGTCAGTCCATGGTCTGGATCCTGCTTTTGCCTGCCTGCATTTCTCTGGAATTGAATCTTTCTCAGAAGAATGTTTTGTCCATGCCCAAGCTTTCAGTCCACATAATTTAGGCTGTTTCCATTCTTGCCACATATAAAAATCTGTGGAGTCAGGAAAAGGTGATTTTCTGGGCAGTGCTGTTAAAGAATGCTCCTTATTATGGTGGGAAAAAGGCTTTCCCTCAATCCACAGAATGTTTGAAGGATACTCTCCTAAACTCTGCTTGCTGTCCCTGGATGTGGAAAAAGAATCCCATAAACTTGTGAAGTGAGTGATGGGAAACTTGGGATGGGATGGCTTCATGTCCAGGTTAGGGAGCAAGTGTTACCCCACGTGTCTGAGAAGAGGTGGGAAGAGCCAGGCTTGGTCAGCCTTGGGAAGGGAGGCTGGAGGGCTCCGTCGGCCACACGAATACCTCAGGTGACCCCAGGGAAGGGAGGGAGAGGAACTCACCTGTGGGATCACCTGTGGGATCACCTGTGGGATCACCTGAGGGCAGCAGGGCAGGAAGGAGTCCCGGGGGTCATTCCTGTCCCACACTGTCACATCGTTCCCACAAATGCAGGAAGTGGTGTCAAAAAGTAACAAACGCCCCAGGTTTGCTTTCACTGCTGATGCCAAGGAGCCCTTTCTCAGCCTGCCTGCTCTCTTGGCCATGGACCTTGTAATTTATAACCTAAATTGCTCCTCGCTAATTGGTAATGCCAAAGCTATAGGAAAGGACTCTGGATTTACAGCAGTGTGGGCGAGTGCTCGTTGGGAATCAACAGGCCAACAGCAGGTTCAACAAACAGCTGCCTGCCAGAATTACAGGATGGAAGCGTGGATGTGGCACTGGAAGGGAGCCTGACAGACCAGGAAGGTATGTGATCTTTTAGGAAAAATGACGCTGCAGTATTCCCACTGGAGTGACCCAAAAGTGACTGTTCTGTGCTGGAGAAGGTGCTCCAAGGGGTGGCGGCTCAGGGAGTCCTGCACCCTGCAAAGAGGGGCGTGATGGGATGAAAACAGCTCTGATGCACTTTCTGCTGAAAAAAATGGTATTTAAAGACGGAAAGGAGAGGAAGGGGAGCAGCGAGAGGCTTGCAGAGTTCGTAGGAGCAGGTGTTCAAAGATGTAAGTTACCTCCATGAGGTGCCAACACCTTTGCAAAGAGCTGTAAGAGCAAAGCGAGGTGCAGCGTGTCCAGTGCCGCAGCGTGGTTGAGGCACAACGAACTGGTTGGTAAAATCTGGGCTGGAAAACTTAGGGGATGTGGTGAGTGTGTTCATTTTTGCTTCATTTTTGGGTTTTGGCAGCTCAGAAATGCTGGCAGGATATCATTTTCTGAAAACTAGGGACAGCTAGCTCTAGGAGGGACTTAAAAATATGCCTGCAAAGAATGGGGGTGGGTGGGAAATAAATACTGATAAGGCAAGCAGGCCGTATCTTGCAGGTCAGGAAGTTCAGGGATGAAGTGAGAACTGCCAAAACCGAGGCCAGCTTAGATCTTGCAGAAGAAATAAACTTGAACAGGAGAAAAAGAAGGGAAGGCTGCTCCGGAGGAGCAGGGAGGTTGGGAATGAAATGAACCGTCTGTCTCGGTGCTCTGGAGAGCATCTGGGCGAGCACTCCTGACCTCTGTGCTCTGTCTGGTGCAGAACTCCCTCTTGGACACCGCTTTGAGTCGATTTTCTCTGCAGCTGTGCATGAGTAAATGGGGAAAAAACGCTTTTGGAGTGTTTATGGTCAGGGTGTAACTGTAGGCTGAGGCTGGAAATCGTTTTCGTGTGGACTCATGATGGTGGTGTGATTGATGAACATTTGGACTCCAAAAGATGCTTCCAGCTAGGTGATATAATGGGAACAGTTGGGAATTTTATGGCTGGTTGGATTTTTGTTGGAAATAGGAGCGCCGATCACATGGTGTGGTGGTGTGTGTCTAGTCAGTCCTATCGCGTGTCCCAGCTCTGGGCTCAGGGAAATAAATGGATTTACACAAGGTGGGATGGCTCCATGCGGAGAGAAACAAGTCTGTGGCTCATGAGGGGTTTGATTTGAAAGCCTTTCTTTGAGCTGCATTGCTCTCAGCTCCTTTGGTTTTTGGCAGATTTTGGCAGATTTGAATATTTCCTTCCTTGTTCCTAGTGAAACACTTCATTTTATGCCAAGGGTGAGAGTTCTTGAAATGCTCAAGGTTTTCCAGCATGGGAAAATCTCTTCATTCGGAGTTCCCTTTTTCCTGATTAAATTAAATTTCTGCGTTGCCTCAATCGCTTTCTAATATAGACAAAAATAATTGGGCTTAAACTGCCTGAATGTTTGAGAACAGACTTGTACGTTTTTCCTAACTGGCAGGGACAGGCAAAGAGTTTGAGTTCACTTGGTTCAAAATTCAGATTTTCTCTGGCAAATAAGATATAAATACCAGAATAATGATATCAGTGTGTAAGCCCCCCCACCCCACACAGACACTTTTGGGGAGAACTGGCTGTTTGAAGCACTTTCAGTTGCTGGGAAGCATTCAGAATGAAATGAACCAATTTGGGGGGGATGTGGTGTCACTGAATGTTGTTTGGGTCAGAGCAGGAGGCCTCCCTGGTTTGGAGCCAGCAGGATGGGTGCAGAGTGCTGGCTTGGAAGATCTCAGGAAGGAACAATCCATGGCCCTCTGCAGGTTTGTGCTGCTCCCAGGAGGGCTGTGGAGGTGACCAAGGATTGGTGCTGGCTTTTTTCCTCCTGCATGTTAAATTTGTATGAAGAGACCTTTAATTTTTCAGCTTTTCAGTCTCTGCAGTGCCTGGAGCAGTTGTGTGTGTGGATTGCTCATTCTAAGCCTCGCCTGTGATGTCGCCCCACAAAAACATTTGTGGGAAAGATTGACAAATACATTTCCCCACTAATCTCTTTGGCTTTTCTGGCATAAAGTTGTCAGTAAATGCAACCTCAAACTCCATTTTTCTCAGTGTTACAATGCTGAGTGTGGCAGTATTGCTGATCCCCATTTTTGTGATATGCGTGTGCAGCCACATGAAAGATCACAGCTCACAGCCCCACACCCCAAAGATCCCAGTTTTCTTTTTGACAATGCTTATTTCTCTTAATTATGGCTATTTTACTTACTGGATCCTGCTAGAGACCCAGGTGTTGTGGCTTCTCTCCTTGGTGCAGATCAGCTGTGCCTGAGAATGCTGAGTGCCAGCAGGGAGAGCCTGGCCAGGGAAATTCCATCCCTTCTCATAAAGGAAGTTAGGATCCAGCTGATGAACCACGCAGCAAATGCATTCTGTGGCTCCAAGGTATTGGTTATTCTTTTGAAAACAAACACTTCCAGAGAAAAAGGTCCCAAAAGCCCATAGGTCGTTTTCCAGAGGGTTTTTCCTTCTCCTTTTCCCTGGCAGAGATGACCAGGATGAAGAGGACAGGGAGGAAAAAGAAGGTTGGGAAGGGGAGAAGCAGGATCTGGGTGCTGGCAGCTCATTAAACAATGCTCAGAGAACATCCTGACACACACACACAAACCTAAAGGTGACCATCCTGGTTAAAGAGAGAAGTCGTAGTAGAAAAATAATTTAAATACGTAACCAACTCAAATTAACAAAAAAAAAAAAAGGAAAAAAAAGATTTCTTTGTGTTACAAGTAATTAGACACAAATATCCCCAGTAGCTGCCATTTCCTGGAGGCTTACAATCCACATCCTTAAATAAATCTGGTAGCTGAAACACTCTCAGCTAATAGCACAGCCAAAGACCAGACGAGCTGCAGAATTTTGCAGCAACAGATGTGAAAAGCCCAGGTCTGCAATGTGGATAAATTACTTCATTCCTAGGAATTTAAAAATGTAAAACTGACTTAATTGGATTAAAATAATCAATTGAATAGGTATCTGGTATTTATAAATGAAATGATACACAGTTTCTTAATTGACCGTAGTCTGAGTTTTCTTTAAATTGATTGTTCACTTCTAGCTTGGGGAAAAAATGCCAGCTGGAATGCAGAGGGATTAAGTTTTATTTATTTTCCTTGCTAAGAGCCACATTGTGCAATTTAAAAGGAAATGTCCTTGAAAGATGGGTTCCTTTGTAAACTGTTTCAGCCCTTGTTTGTTTTCAGATGGAAATTAATTTCTCAAAGGCCCTCCATGTTAGAAAGTACGTGTTGATAAGCAAAGAAAAATGAAAAAAATTGTAACCTGCTAAAATGCATCTTGTTTTCAAGATAAAAATCTTCGCATGGATGTGGTTGAGTTTGGGGTACAGCTGATCTGCTCAAAGGCTGGTAATGACCTCCACTGGCACAGGTGGAAGGAAACAATCCGTGGGGGAGAGCCTCAAACACAACGGTGGAGTATTACCAGAATTCTTCACTATGCTTTGATGTGCTCAAATATTGATTTGAAATGAGTGTGTCAGCTCCTCGTTGAGCTCGGTGGGTGCAGCTGGGGGCTCAGGGCTGTGCCCGTCCCTGTGTCCAGCTGTCACACCTGGCAGGGAGGTTCCACTGAAGCTGTCAGAAACATTTTCACCAAAAAATGGGCCTCTCCTCCCCAGCCTTGTTCTCAACAGCAAACACAAGTCTAACCCTCCCGGGGTTTTATCAGCTGGGTCTGTCTGTGCGCTGCTGGGTCTGGAGCTGTTCCCTGTGGTTTTGGACACGAGTGGGCTCCGTGTCCAGCCGTGCCGTGGGGGCAGCGGCCAGTGCTGCCCGAGCCGGGCTCTTGCTCCTCCGATGTTGTTCTCGCTCAGTCTCTGAGACCAAACTTTTCTCTGTTCTGAGAAACATCGCTTCTGAGCATCCAGCTCTCCAGCACCTGTCCTAAAGGTGTTTCCATCTGCATGAACTCGCGCCCCGTGCGGCTGAACTGCCGCTTTCCTGGGAGCCCGGGCGCGCTTTCCGGAGGGCTGGAGCTTCTCTCCGGTGACAATGAGCAGGGGGAAGCGGCCGGAGCCGGGGGAGGAGGGGGGTGATCTTCTCTCCGCGGACAGAGTGAGCTGTGGGAGCGGCCGGAGCCGGGGGAGGAGGTGGGTGATCTTCTCTCCGGTGACAGAGTGAGCAGGGGGAGCGGCTGGAGCCGGGGGAGGAGGTGGGTGCGAGCCGGTGCCGGCGGCTGCCGCGGCGGGGCAGTGCGGGACCGGCACCGGGAGCTCCGGCAGCCGTCCGGCCAATTCAGGCAGTGCCGGGAGTTTTACAGGGTAAAGAA
>VWPU01004160.1:0-134019 GCA_013398955.1 Callaeas wilsoni | reverse complement strand
CGTCGCGGGCCCTGGCGCCCCGTTCCCCCCCGCGGCTGGTGGCGGCCGGCCGGGCTGGAGCCGGGGCCGCGCTCCCCGGAGAGCCAGCAGGACTTCAGCGGGCAGGTTCCGCCTAAGTTGGGCAGAGGAAAAGAGCTGGCGGTGGTGCTTTTCCCTGGGGCAAGGTGTCTGAGTGCGTCTGATGGGCCATTGCAAACTTCGTTCCCGGGTGAGCCGGCAGGGGCGGTTCGCGGCGGGTGAGAAGTACCTTAGGATGAATTTCTTCCTTTGTTCGCACTTCCATACCGCGTTCCTCGCCGGATTGCTCCGAAAGGTAAAGGGCAGTGCCCGCCGGGACCCGACGTTTGGCAGCGGCTCCCCGGAAGAGCCCGGCTGGACTCAACAGTCGGCTTCTGGTGCTTCTTTTATTCTTCTTTAGGGCAGTTGAAGCAGAACAAAGTTATGTTTGAAAGATGCACTTTTTAATCTCGCTCATCAGTAAGGGACGCCGTGTTTTGCCGCCGATAGTATCCCCCTGTTGTAGATTTTTTTTTTTCGGAAATGCATGAATAGGTTATGGAAATGCTGCCTTCTAGCAGCAGGTTTTCCTGCGGTTTACATACTTGCATAAAAGTTGTTCCTAGGGAGTGGCATAGGAAATACTACCTGTATTCTTTTACCACCTCTGCTGTCTCTCTGTAAAACAAAGGAACGTTGTATAATAGATGTATATTTCCCATTTTCTTTTCTAACAGTGTAGAAATAATTCAGCTATTTAGTGAGTAAATACCTTACTTGCATGCTGTAAACTGGTTTTAAAGTTTTTGTTTTATTCACTGTGAAATCCTGAAATCTCTTTTAGGAGAGTGAAAGATGAGCTTTAGTAGTCATCCCAGAAGAAGGATAGTCTGTTTTTTTTAATTAGGCATGCTAAAGAACTTCGTATGGCTAAGGTAACACTGCTGTCATTGCAAGTGAACAAGTGCAAAATGGCTTTAAACTCTCAAATATTTACCTTTTTTTTTTTTAGATTTAAAACTGAATTCGAAATCAGTAGAAATATTTTTGTTATCACCAATTTTAAGGTGCAATGCTGAATTTTGATCAAACTCTTATCCACTGTGATTGGACTTCTGCTTTTCTTTGCACAACTGATGAGTTCAGTATTAGATACACTAGTAAGTAACTTCCTACAGATAAACAGTCGAAATTTTGCATGCGAATCTTTGTTTCATTCTGGTTTCAAAATCTTTGTCTGCTGTTCAAATATAGCTGCTGCATTTTCCTTTTAAAAGCTAATATCTCGAAAACATAAATCAAAATATGTCATGAGATTGACTCATGATGTGAGGAATACAAATATAAAACTTACTGGACTTTAGTCACAAGTTGAAACTGTTATGTTAATCTCAGCGACAATGTACATTTTTTGAATAACTTACCAGCTTTACTAAAGTAACACTACCATAGACTCTCATCATGTGTTAATTTTCTGAATGCCAGAACAGACACATTCCCTCTCCCAAAAGCAAAAGACACTGTTAATTTGTTTGACTGGAAAGTTAAGCGTGTTGAAACAACTAAACCTGGTATTTCTTTTTTCCCATCAGACTACATAAATAATTGCTTTTAAACAATTGAAAGGGGAGGTGTAACCACAATTAGTGCAGCTTGCAAAGTCACACGATCTCTCATAGACTGCTACACTAGAAATCCTGTCATGACTGTTTAGTTTCAAACTACATTTCTGTCAGACAGCATCAGTTGGGTGTGCTGATGAAAACCGACCTTTAAGGTAAATACTTAATGTTTTGCTTGGTAGGTAGGTTATTCTGGACTTAACTGGTAGAGGTTGCACGTAGAAAAAGAATAGCAATGAGACTAAGACTCTCTTGGGTATATGGCCTGATTTATATGGTCCTTTTTCTATCTGTGACTTCTGTTGGTGGGGGAGTAGATATCTTAGTGTATGCTCCCTATAGCTACATTATGGATCTATGATAAGCTTGATTCAATGTATTTATGATAGGCAAGATAAGCTTGGTTTGGTCTTTTTTTTTTTGCTTGCCTGTCCCTGAAATTGCTGTTTACTAAGTTCTGTATTTTATGATTAAAACTTGGAAATCTTAACCTATAAACTCTTAAATCTAAATACTGTAAACTTCCTGCTAGGAGACAGTCTTTTGCATGACTGCTGTCTTATCCAGTCATCTTAATTTGTATGTTATCAATTTGAGCTCTGCTAGCTCCAGAATTGTACTTAGACCTTTAATGTGAAGATAGTTCATATTTCTAAGTTGTGTTAATATTTTTTCCTTTGTACAAATTATGTTAACATTTTGATGCATTAATAGTTTTGATAACATTGTAACTAAGTAGTAAAACTGTCTTACATATCCCAGTGCCGAACTTGCATATAAATAAAAATTATCTGAATAATAATTTCAAGATAGGAAATCAAAGTTTGTTTGAAAGTAGCTTTTCAGAATAATACGGTGTGCACTTCTTATAAATTCAGGGCTATGATGTTTTGTTAAGCAAACAGTTGCCTTATGTATTGAACATGGATACAAAAAATCCTAAAGTGGTCATATTCCAAAGATAATAAAAATTTAATGGTTCAAAGTGTAGCCTTTGGCTAAAATGTTTCTGAAATTCAGTCATTCTGGCACACTGTAATGAGACATCTGAGTTTATATCTAACACATTATCACTTTATCTTACTACTTTCATACTTAGTAGTTAATGGTCTTCATAACTGGAATTGCTTAATACTTCAGATATTTTCCAAGAACATACTATGTTGATTTTTGGATAATCCTAGTCAACGTTTTTTAGTTTCTAGTAGCTATGTAAATTATGACAAGATGGAAATCGTGTCATGTAAAAGAAGTTGCTAATTTGTTTTCATCAGACATGGTTACCTGTTCAGTTGAGAGATACTTTTACATTCTTGATTGTGACTCAGCAAGTTTTAGAGGTCACTGCTGGGGAACCGATTCTCTTCCTGGTGGTTTCGTTGTTGTGAGTAGTGGGCTGCCTGTTGCTGGTTCTGAGCAGACTTGAAGTTGTTACAGAAGAGCAGCAAAAAGGGCTCAAGGTATTATGACACAGAAAAAGATTTACAGTAATAGTAAAACTACACATGTTCAACTTTGAATATTAATGAGAAGTTTGTATATCTTAATGCAGTTTAATGCATCCTAGTGTGGTACACATCCTGTCTAATATGCCTGAGATGTGAGACGCAAATGATAAAAGATACAAACAGATACAATGTTTTACATTATAAATCCACCACTTCAAATAGCCTGGTGCTAAACATAAGCATAGGGGGTGAGTTAGCAGGTGCTACAGCATCAGAAGTAAAGCTGGGGTTTGGACTTCGGTATAAATTAAAAACAATAATAATAAAAAATCTTAGTGTAACTGAGGGAGGAAAGAGGGAAGCATCTGATCAGATCAGCATAAAATTTGATCATTAGGTAATAGATGGCTTCCAAAGAGCCAGATGGATTCCAGCAAGGTGGAGGAAAAGCTGTGTTTGTTGATTGCTTAAAAGTGTTGTTTTAAGCAATCTTCTTAACATTGCCTTTTAGGCCGGTCTGGTGGCATCTTAAAATTTTCAGAGTTTTGGAAGTACTTATGTCAGTTATTTATTGCAGAGATTTCTTTGTGTGTGAGAGTTTGGTTTGTTTGTTTGTTTTTTTGGTTTTAAGGAAATATTTGTTAACTTGGCAGTTTGCTGGGGCATAAAGCCCTGGAGACCCAAGTGTCTCTGTATTCCCAGGACATATCATAGCCTGGGAAGGAAAGCAGATAGGGGAGGAATAATATTGTTAAGCCATTGAAATGGTGACTGTTCCAACCTCACTCATTTGCCCTCCCAACCTTTTCTTTATCCGGTGTTAAGACCTTGTTAGTATTGGTTCCATTTAGTGACTTACTTTGAAGGGCTTTAATGCTTTTTATTATTTTCTTATTCACTTTTTCTTTGCTATGTTTATAGCTTTAGTTGTGCCACTTAATTGTTAGATTTGAAAGACAGACACACTTTTTTTTTTCTCCTTCCAAAAGGATATTCCTTCTGAGTCCTAAATTCCTGTCAAAATCATTGACTTAGTAATGTCTGTGACTGAATACCTTCTGAGGTTTTGAAGGGAACTGTTGACAAGTAGATTAATTTGCTCTAATGTTTGCTACTGGGCAGAGTCAGTCCATGGATTGTCAGCCAGTGTGGTCTTTCACATATCTACCTGAGCTGGTAGGAGTAGGGAAGAGAGAAGTTACTGTAAGAGAAGATGCAAGTGAAGGATGGAGACAACATAATGTGGTATTATTTTAGCAGAGATGAACAGAACTAGCATGAAAATAGGCACTTAGGAGAGGTTGACAGCCAAAGAGTAGGATAAGGGCAAACTAGGGCTAAAATGTGGGGAGAAAAAGGTCAGGAACAATAAAAGAAGGACACACTGAGTAATTAGTATGATGTGTATAGCAGATTGGCCAGGGAAGAAAGAAGGAGAGGTAAGGGAAAAAATTTAAGGATAGATAGGGAAAGGAGAAAGAAATGAATGTGTACTACTTAATCAAATTAATCTAGACAATGTTAGATTGCTTCCTACTTGCTGGAAGAAATTTTGTCCCCAAGATCTTGTTGGAAACTTGGGCTTGTTGAGGGAGCCTTCTGAAGCTTTGATTTGTTATACTGTGAGACTTGAAGGAGTAAAGACTGTTGCTGTAAACCCAGATGAAGAAGGTGGTCCCAGATGTCTTGTTCCTGAGGTTTCTGCCTTTCTTCCTACTGCAGTCTAACCTAGATTTAGTTAGTGAAAATATTACACTCACTTCTTCAAAAGGCAAATCCAGTGAGGGTGTGCCTTTGTCTGTCTTGCTGTTCCAGGCTCTTTCTATGTCATTTCTGGAGTGTATTGGAGAAACCTGACTGAAATGTTCCTCCAGTAATTTTGATAGATTCCTGTTTGCATAGCTCTTGATACTAATTTGTTTCAGTTCTATTCTGAAAGGGGAGTAAAGGAATACGTCTTATTCTTTATGGACTTTACAACTTAGTGGTGCTTGATATTTTTGGAGTTTTTTATGGTAAGCACTACTCTTACAAGGGTAGTCAGAGCTGGAGGGAATACAATACAGAATTATTCTCTGTTTATAATATTTATAATTCTTGGAACAGGTGCCCATAGGATACTTTAAAAAATTCATAGTAATATCAAGCCAATTCTTGCAGTTTACTTCCACCTAGTTGGACATCAGCCATTTTACAATCTAAGTGAAATGAGAGAGGACAATTTCCTACTAGAAGTCAACGTCATGTGTGAAGTAGAGAACTGGACTGAATGTTCACTACTCCAGATTGGTTCGGACCTAGTTTGTTTGCTTGTAGCAGACAGCATTGGCATATTTCTTCTAGCACATTCCTTCATGGGGTTGTTCATTTGAACTTAACTCTGTGTTCCCCTTGTGTTGTGTAATACCTAGACTTTTAATGTCATGGATTCTTGGCTTTTTTTAGGAGTTTTTAATTTATTTGTGTTTCTGTTGCTGCAAATAATTTTGAAACTTTCTGCAAGAAAAAGATATAATCTAAGTGTGTAACTTACAGTTTTCTTTCAAGTATGAACTCTAAACTAAGCATCAATGTTTATTTGATAAACATTTGAAGGGTCACAAGTCTTACCACGTCTCTTTCTTTTTTCAGGGTTTCTTTGTAATTGCTGCCATGGGAAGATACTTGACTATGCTGTTGCTGCTGATGCTGCTGGTGCAGCATTTTGGATACTGTGAAGGAAATCAAAGGCCACATCATGCTCCATCAATGCAATTTACACAAGTACAGTATAATGCCACTGTGTATGAGAATTCTGCAGCCAAGACTTATGTTGGGCATCCAGTGAAAATGGGCATTTACATTACAAATCCACTGTGGGACTTAAGATACAAAATTATTTCTGGTGACAGTGAGAACTTGTTCAAAGCTGAAGAGTATGTTCTTGGAAACTTTTGCTTTTTGAGAATACGGACCAAGGGAGGAAACACAGCTATCCTTAACAGAGAGGTGAAAGACCATTATATGCTGACCGTTAAAGCAGTTGAAAAAAATACAAATGCTGAAACACGCACGAAGGTCAGGATACAGGTACTGGATACAAATGACTTGCGGCCTTTGTTTTCTCCAACATCTTACAGTGTTTCTTTGCCTGAAAACACAGCAATAAGGACCAGCATCGCAAGAGTCAGTGCAACGGATGCAGATATAGGAACAAATGGAGAGTTCTACTATAGCTTTAAAGAAAGAACAGATGTGTTTGCTATACATCCAACTAGTGGAGTGGTAGTTCTAACTGGCAGACTTGACTACTCGGACACTAAGCGTTACGACATGGAAATTCTTGCAGTGGACCGTGGGCTGAAGCTGTATGGTAGCAGTGGCATAAGCAGTATGGCAAAACTAACTGTTCATGTAGAGCAAGCAAATGAACATGCCCCTGTTATTACAGCTGTTCCATTGACTCCATCAGAATCAGACACAGATCCAACGTATGCAATTGTAACTGTAGAGGACAATGACCAGGGTTCAAATGGGGAAATAGCATCATTAAATATTGTTGCAGGAGATGCGCTTCAACAGTTCAAAACAGTGAGGTCTGTTCCAGGCGGCAAAGAATACAGAATAAAAGCCATTGGTCCCATTGATTGGGAGAGTCACCCTTTCGGATACAACCTTACCCTTCAAGCTAAAGATAAAGGAAATCCCCCACAATTTTCTTCTGTAAAAGTTGTTCATGTGACATCACCACAATTTAAGTCTGGTCCTGTCAGATTTGAAAAAGAGATATATAGAGCTGAAATAAGTGAATTTGCCCCTCCAAACACACCTGTGATAATGGTGAAAGCTGTGCCTAGTTACCCACATTTAAAATATGTGTTTAAAAACACACCAGGAAAAGTAAAATTCAATTTAAACACTCACACTGGTCTTATTACCACATTAGAACCCATAAAAGCACAATATGCATCCCATTTTGAACTTGAAGTTGTGACAAGTGACAGAAGAGCTTCTGCAAAAGTATTAATTAAGGTACTAGGCATGAATAGCAATCCTCCCGAATTTACTCAGACATCCTATAAAGCCTCCTTTGATGAAAATGTGCCTATAGGTACAAGTGTCATAAGAGTAAGTGCAAAAGACCCTGATGAAGGGGAAAATGGTTATGTGACCTACAGCATTGCAAATCTAAATCCTTTGCCATTTGCGATTAATCATTTCACTGGGATTATTAGTACCTCAGAAGACTTGGATTATGAATTGATGCCAAGGGTTTACAATTTAAGGATTCGAGCCTCTGATTGGGGTATACCATACCGCCGAGAAGTTGAAGTTCCTGTTACTGTTATTTTAAATAACTTGAATGACAATATACCTCTGTTTGAGAAAATAAATTGTGAGGGAATAATCCCCAGGGATCTTGGTGTTGGAGAACAAATAACAACTGTATCTGCTATTGATGCTGATGAGCTCCAGTTGGTGAGATACCAAATTGAATCTGGAAATGAACTGGATTTATTTAGCCTAAACCCAAATTCTGGAGTACTTTCTCTCAAACAGTCACTAATAGATGGCCTAGGTGCTAAAATGTCTTTTTACAGTTTGAAAATTACAGCTACAGATGGAGAGAACTTTGCAAAACCATTGTATATCAACATAACTGTAGCTAGTAGTCGCAAACCAGTCAACTTGCAATGTGAAGAAACTGGTGTTGCCAAAATGCTCGCAGAGAAACTCTTACAAGCAAATAAGTTGCACAACCGTGGAGAAGTTGAGGATGTTTTCTTTGATACTCACTCTGTGAATCTGCATGCACCTCAGTTTCAAAGTACTCTCCCCAGGAGCATTGAGATAAAAGAAGACCAACCTGTGGGCTCCAGCATAATATCTATGAATGCTACTGATCTTGATACTGGATTCAATGGAAAGCTAGTGTATGTTATTTCTGCAGGTAATGAAGACAGTAGTTTCATTGTTGATATGGAAAGAGGAGTGCTGAAAATTCTATCTCCCCTTGACCGAGAATTGAAAGATAAATATACCCTCAATATTACTGTCTATGATCTTGGAATACCACAGAAGTCTGCCTGGGCCCTTTTAGATATAAAAATTTTGGATGCTAATGACAACCCACCGGAGTTCCTCCAAGACAGCTATTTTGTTGAAGTAAGTGAAAACAAAGAGCCCAACAGTGAAATAATTCAAGTTGGAGCTACTGATAAGGATTTGGGGGCTAACGGAGAAGTGAAATACTCTCTTCTTACAGATACAGACAAGTTTACTATTAATTCTGTGACAGGAGTTGTGAAAGTTGTAGGGGTTCTGGATCGGGAGGAACAGCACATTTTTTTGTTGAAAATTGAGGCCAGGGACCAACCTACTGAAGAACCTCAATTATTTTCAACAGTTATTTTGAAAGTGGCTGTAGAAGATGTTAATGACAATCCTCCCAAGTTTATTCCTTCAAATTATCATGTGAAAATTCGAGAAGATCTTCCTGAGGGAACTATTATTACGTGGCTAGAAGCCTACGATCCTGATTTAGGCCACTCAAGTCAAGTACGGTACAGTCTTCTGGACAGTGGAGACGGCACCTTTGATGTTGACAAACTGAGCGGAGCAATACGTATTGTACAAAGACTGGATTATGAAAAAAAACAACTTTATAACTTGACCGTGCGGGCCAAGGACAAAGGAAAACCCATTTCATTGTCCTCTACGTGTTACGTTGAGGTTGAAATAGTTGATGTGAATGAAAACTTGCACGCCCCACGGTTCTCCGTATTTGCAGATAAAGGCTTTATAAAAGAAGATGCTCCTATTGGCTCCTCAGTAATGACAGTATCTGCTTACGATGAAGATGCGGGACGAGATGGAGAGATCAGATATTCCATCAGAGATGGATCGGGTATAGGCATTTTTCGAATAGATGAAGAAAAAGGTAAGGTGGCTTTCTGTTATTTTTATATACTAAATAAAATTATATGCCAGGAAAGAGAGAAGAGAAGCAGCATTGTCACAGTTGACGTAGGTGTTCTTGTTAGGACAAAAAGATGTCACCAACAATGTGTATAGTTGTATCTGCTACTTTAGCGAAATTATTTGTATACATTTGATAAGTAATTTTTCTCTAATATTCCCACTTCTATCCAGCCTACCTAAAGCCATGCTTAAGCCTTAAAATCTATGCCACCCAGAAAAAGTAAGAACACTCTTGATTTAAAATGGATCTCTGCCTTGTGTGAACACACACATACTCTGTCTTGTGGACAGTGGGACTGTCATACTTTTCAGTCTTAAGTGGCATTATCTTTTGCTCCTTTTACTGGAGGTATGCATGGGTGTGATATTCCCATACTTGCTAGTTTTGTTAGTTATCTTTCAGAGTTTACAGGTACCCATCTAGAATTTAGTAAGCAGTGCCTTCTTCATTGGAAGGCTTCTGCGAAAGAAAGCATTGATGCAGCCTTAGAAAAACCTCATATGAATCAAGCAGACTGAACTGTTGACTTATTTCATTAATAATGCATATATTGATGAGCAGTGCGAGAATTTTGCCAGTGTCATGTGTTCAGAAGAAACATAATTTTTTTCTCAGTAAAATTCTAATACTGACTTTTAACATTTCAGTTGGATGTCTGTGTAGCTATCTATTCATTTATGTCTTTGATAAAGATAGAGCATTGGTATTTTGCAATTATCTAAGCATCTTGAAATAAATTGAGGAGGAATCTGGTGCAAAATTTGTCTACAGGTTACATGTAGGTAAATGATGACATATGTGATCGATGTCTTAAAGAAAAAAAGCTTGTAACTGAGAATAAAGGACAGGAATTTTGTCTGATTCATCCAATAGTCATTCAGTGTGTTCTGTATGCTTCCCACAATTGTGAATGTGGGTAATAGAGACTTACGAAGCCACTTTACTCTTTGGGGTTTGGGTGAACAAACTGTTTCTGACTATTTTTTCTTCTATAGAAAGTAATTTATTAAATTATGTGGTTTGTGGCTTAAGAAACAATTCTACAGGTTGAAATGTACCAATGATTCCCTTAGCTTTGCTTTTAACAAAGCACATAGTTAAGATGGTGAAACAGATTTTCTGAAAGTGGAGAATTGAATACTTTCTTTCCAAGACGTTGTAGTTTCACTTTTGGCCATTTGGTATGTGTGCAGAATATTAGTTTGTGCATCATTATGCCTTTCTTTTGACGCAAGTATAATAAAAGTTCACTGTGTGTTATGGTATTTTAGAAGTGTCTCTAGTTGTCCTATAGAATGAGTCTGAGTTCAGCAATTTATTGCTTGAGTGATAGTTAACAGTAAGTGAGAATGAACCTGTTTATGGGTATGTGGACAAGTATTTTTGTGATGGTACTACCGTGGCAGAATTAGTTGTCTGCATGTGTTGCCTCTCTACTCTTTTGGCACAAAGCTAGTTTACTTGACTGGCGAATTGGTGTGAGTTTAAGTAAGATGCTTTTTATCAGCTGAGTTTACAAATTTGGCAGAGCTTGGGGCAAAGCCAGCTTCTATTTAATAATATTGTCCAGAACAGTGGCTCTGTAATTTCAGGACAGGGGAGAGGCATTGTCTGTATTCAAATGTGGTATCTAGTGTTTGCATTTCTTCAGGGATGAAAGTAGAGGGATTTGGTGGGAATGGGGTGATGGTAAAGAGGGTTTGCTAGTTTTTAATCTTACTGAACAAATTCCACTTATGACACTGGTGTGGGGAAGAAAGTGTTTATTTCAGTTTGGTTGATGTGTTTTTTCCATCAAATGGTGATGTTAAGGAACTCAGGAAAGGACATTGAGTATGTACAAACTTGACAATGTAGCTTAAATTTTGGATTGACACTTTTTATTTTGGTAAAAAGCCATCAGAATTGTTCTTGGAGGCACTCTTTATCCTGCAGTGTCTGAATATTTGTCATGTTTTTCAAAATGGACTGGCCTTAATACAGGGAGCAGACTGATTATCAGCCAACAAAGCACATTGAAGAATTTGTGAAAGAAGAGATCTGTCAAGCAACTTGCTAACTTTTTCAGTTTGCTGAAAGGTTCTTCTGACTTTACCCCTGAGCTATGTATCTCATCCTGCTGTCTTTGAAGAGCATCATACTACACTGTCAGTTCAAAGACAGATAAATCAGATTTAAGAACTTATTTTGAGTCAACACTTAACTATTCAATGGCTCAGAGGAATTCTTTTATCCCTTGCTTATAAGAAATTAAAGACAACTATCACATTTGCAGGTAGACTAGATGATGATAGAAGCATCGAATAGCTAGTTCTGTGCATTGATTTTCATTGACTTTTAGGTTGTCTTTCCCATGTTAAGTTTGTTTCAATTTTACAGTTCAAAAGGTATGAAATGGTATTAGTGTGTGATATTTGTACCTGTAATTCTGATATTTTCATACGGGAATTTAATATATCTTTGCCACTATGTCTGGAGTTCTCTTTTTGAAGACTTACCTTTATTTTCTGTCAGTAGGTTTTCATAAGTTCTGTTTTCTGCGGTTCTGTCCAAACCATTAGACATGAATCTCTTAACATGGAGCGCTAAACACCAATATTTCCAAACTCAGGAGCTGCTTTGATTTCTTAGTTCCCTGACTGCTCTGATGCTTTTCAAGTAGACAAAGAAAAAAGGTATGTTAGGGGTGAATTTGGTAGTCAGTGATACTTTAGCTTTCTTAATATTCCTAAGCCTGAAAAGGCAATAATGGTCAGAAAAGGAGAGCAAGATGATAGAAGTTTAGAAAATTGCAATAGTTTCTGTAGCACCTATATCACTGTCTGATTCTTGCGATGCGAGAAATAGGGCACACACAGTTAACCGGTTTTAAAGGAAGTATTTTCCTTTCCTAAGCTAAAAGGAAGTATTTTTCACATGAAGTGTAGTAAAGTCATGAAACCCATTTCCTCAGGAAGTTATAGAGATTGAAAGCATGACTAAAGAAAATAAGTGATACTAATGAGGTTATTTTGAGATTCAGCCTCATGCTATCTTCAGCCTATAAATTGTTTACTGGAAGCCAAGGGGGTAAGGGAGAGAGATCAGAGGTCATTGCTCAATATATGATTCAGAAGTACAACAGTGCATTGTGCCTGCTATTGTACCGAAATAAAATTTAAATTGCATGATAAACGAAGACTTTGGGATATTATAGGAGTATGCGAGGAAAAATGTTAAAATGCGATTTTTGTGCTGTGAGTTTATACAGCAAAGCAATTTGTTTCTCTTTAGGTATGTGTTCAAGAGAACTTGGAATTTAAGATAGCTTTTTATTTGTGAGTAGAACTGAAGGCTGTAAATTGAGATGATCAATTTGCTATATAAATTGCCAGCTAAAACAGCAGTAAAATATTTTCTCAAAGAATTTGAAAAGGAGTTGAGCACAATAGTGTGTATTAATAATAGAAGGCATTGTGTTGATGCAGATCGCAGTGTGCCACAAGAAAAACCTATGCACCATCTAAATCCCATTAGCACTGAACAGTAACAGTGAGATAAATCATGTCAATATCATGCTGCTACTTCAATTTAGAAGAACTCTGAAGAATTGCAGCAGCAATTGCTGGAGGAGAACCTGAAGCAGAAGCTCTGTGGGACCAAGGAAATACTGAAACTTCCTTGTCCCAGTTTTTATTCCAGTGGACAAGGAGGGAAAAAGGAGAATGTCTTCCTGTTTACTTTTTAGTTTTCAAATACAAGGATGGAGCATTTCCACTGAGCATTTGCACTCCTCAAAGGTTGATTGAAAGACAGAAGGTCTAGTTTATAAATATGGTGTTGGGAAGAACTCATAGTACTTTTTCCAGTTGCATGGGTAGGTGAACAGTGTCACTCACTGGGCTGGATGGGACACTATCATGGGAGCACCAGCATGTGGTGAGCAAGTCTCCACACTGATTTCCAGGTGTAAAAATGAGACTGAGAAAAACTTGTAGCAGTTATCTGGCCTTCTCCAAAGAATTTTTGCCAAGCAGATTGCTCTTTTCCTTGAGATATCAGGACTTCTAGCTTATTATTGAGAGCTGTTTTTATCTTGTTTCAAGGTTGTTTTCTTATGGTTTTGCTTTTCTTTCTAGTGCTCAAAACTTAGCTAAGGAAGCCAGCAGACTCTGGGTGTGTAGATGCCATGGGTCATTTAGCCTAAGAAAGGTCTCATTGAAATGTTTAGGGGAGATGGAAGCCCATCCTGGAAACTGATGTTCAGAAATGAAGGAAGATTTAAGTAATGAATTCCATAGTGTCTGTTGTAACCAGTTGAGTGGTGGCATTTACAATCCTTATACATGCAGATGCTGACTGTTACATGTTTGCCCTGCACAGTAAGATTTCAAGCTACAATGAATTTTATAAACTGATTATCAGAAACTTAGCAACTAGTTCAGCTTGCAAGGCTACCAGCAGGTGTTTTCTAAACTTCTGCAATTGAGGATATTTCGCAGTACCTAACCTAGTTCCAGAATGGTGTAAAGGATGATGTGACAGTCTGAACCTCATACACGATAACCTTATTGCTTGTGTTTACAGTGTATAGTTATTTGTTGCCAGGAATCTTACTGCTCTTTCATTAGCCTGAATTTGAGTTATTAGGCTGTAAGTGTTATAGAATAACAGTAATTCTGCTTTAACAATGCAAACAAAGTTTAAGGTCATTAAACTAATTTGCTGACTTAAGAAAATGTGTGACTGTGGTTTATTAAAACAAAGATGTGTCTAGCCTGAGATGCTGTCTCCAGCAGCATAGGCAGGGCACAGAGATACTTTCTTCTAATACTTTCCCAGTCTCTGGTTATTTTCTGTTTGGGAAGTTTTCAAGTCACATGTGGTTTGTAACATTCACACACTTATCTTTCTTGTGTAGTCTTTCTTCCCTTGGAACCATGTAACTTTCAACTGTAACCTTGCTACTGTGATAAGGAAAAATGATTTGTTTTGGTAAAGAATATTAAAGGAGCAAGTAAAAGAAAATAGCAGGGGCATATGGAAGAAAATTAATTTTATTGCACTGTCTCTGCATGCATAAAATAGTGTCAATAAAGCTTAATGGCTATAGGATGCTATTTTTAATACTACCAGAGCTATTTCCAGCTGAGAAGACATTCATTAAGGAGAATGAATAGGATTTTAACTGTGTAAAGCAAAGTACTGAATTATACTCATAAAAGGAACAGAGCATGGCTAACATGTAATAAGTATGTTAACATTGCTTTCTAGTGTTCATGTAAATCCATTAATTTAAATACAGGATATCATGAACATTTGTACATAAGGGTTAGTTTCAGGTTCCCTTTCTTCAGTGATCTTTGGCTTTGGAGCTTTTTGAAGACTGGCATTAGCAAAGTTTAAATGCTATGATCTCAGTGAAGCAGATCATATGAGCACCCACTGGATAAAACCAGCACCATTTTCTGGAACAGAAACCAACTAGCCTGCATCTATACCAACAACTCTTGTACCTTTAGGAAGGGTGACTGTACCCAGATCATCTGTTGGGAATGCTAATCCTGCAGTTCACTCCTAATTGTGCCCCCTACTCTTTGAAAAAGTGGTAGCTGGCACAAACCAAGAGCAGTTTAACAGTATACAAGTTCAAATGCTTGGGAGTGTTTTCTGTTTGTTTGTTGTACAGATACAGTCATAAAATACTTGGAGATAGGGGAGGCATTTTTAATCAAAACAGAGATTAGTATGATTTGGTTTTAAGTTAATTGTAATTAAGCATCCATACAAATACAGGGCTTTCTTCACATTCTTTCATTGAATGTTGCATCTTGAAGTTGCTCCTTCTGTATACTTTGTTACTGTGTAAGTCATGGATAAAAACATCAGGATATGCAAAGAACTAGTTTCTCTCAGTTTAAATTTAAAAAAAAAAAGAAAAAAAGGAAAAAAAAGACACCCAGAAGTTCTTAATAACTTCCATTCTTCTACTATACAAATTCCATGTTGTGTTGGCTTAGTGTTTATTCTGAGTCTTTGAAGATTTGTCAGATTGTAGTCGCTGGAAACTATGAACAGAAAAATACGTTGAGCAAATTTTTTTGTAAGAAAGCTATTAAACATTACATTAAAAATTGTAATTGATTAGGTCATGTAGATACTTGGGAAAGAATATTCTAGGTGGGTTTAATATGATTGACTAATTCTTGGAGTATCTTCACATCATAAACTAAGTTTGTTTACAAACATTGTGACAGTGTCATTTCCTGCTTGGCTTTTGTCTACAGATGCAGTCTCACTGGCATGTAGGTTTTGCAGTTAAAATTCCTTAAGTGAGTATTTTGACCAGTTAAAAGTGAGAAGTAACTAGGAAGAAGACCCTCATAGAATGGGGTCTTCTGATAGCATTTTATTCCTGCAAAGCACAGTAGTTCTTCCCACTACGTTTGAAGAGAGAAATGGATTAAGAAGTTCTCTATTTCTGCAGAATACTAAGTGGCTGCAGCTTTTTGCACGATAAATTTTTACCCTAGCTAGCTCAGGTACGATCATGAGTGAAGCTCAGAGCACAGACTCATCTCCCAGGTATCTAATTAGCTTCTTGGGCAAATTTTTTTCATCCTACACTGCATTCGGTATGGCTGCGTTACATTGTACTGAAGTTAATGATTTGCCCATGTAGCTACAGCAGCTACATTTCTTCAGTAGCTGAGGCATACATGTCCTAGAGTAAGAATTTAGATTATTCTGATGCAGTTTGGAAAAAAACCACAAAACCAACCTGAACTAAAAAAAAACCAAAAAACCAAAACCCAAACCTAAAACAACAACAAAAAGTAACTTGAACAATCCTCGACATGCCAAACAGCCAAAAAAACCACCCCAGAATGATTAGTAGGTTCTGTAAATGCCAAGTTAGAGTTAAATTCTTAAGCTTGTAAATGTTAATTTGGAAGGTTAATCGTTTAAATGAGGGGTTGCATCAGCACTTCAGTTTGCAATTAAGAGAAAACCTAATTCTAATGTATGCTGGAGATTTGAATGACATTCTAGTCAGCAGATGGGAGTTTTTTCTTAATCAAAGGACTTACGCAGATTATTTTTAGATTCTGGAGTTGGCTAGTCAGTTGTCACATTGACATCTGGAACAGAATTTCAGGTTAATACCTGGAATTTGAATACAAACTGTTAAACTTATTTCTTTGGAAAATAGTACAAGGGCAAGGATCTGTTTGTTTGAATACAGTGTAGTTAAAGCTCTTGAAAGAATTAAAGTAACACTTTCTGAGTTTGAGAGATGTATTTTTGTGCGTATCTCTGTAAAAGTGTGTGTTAGGTTGGAGGGTTTTTTGCGTTTTGAGAAATTTTGGAAACATATCTGTTCAAGAAGTTTTAGTTTATCTGTGCTAAGTAATAAATACAGCTGTTATGGAAGCATGAAGTAGTTTAGGTCAGAGATGCAGAAATAGTAATTTCTTTAGCCTTCTCTGTGAGGATAGTTTTGTAAAAATAACACTACTTAAAAAAAGGGAGTCGGGGCAAGTAAGGAATGCTTTGGTAGTTAACTGCTCTGGAAAGATATTTTAATGCTGATACATGTTAAGGATTTTCTTCTAGTGGCACATTTTGTTCTTTGCCTGTGCATTCTCTCCCTTTAGTGTTGAGTTGAGGAAGATGAGCAGCATGAGAACAACTTCACTGGCCCTAGACCAGGTCTGCACATTTCAACTCTCCCACTGACACTCTTGTGAATCCTTTGTGGAAGAGTCCTTATCAAGCTTCTCCAGAGCCACCAGAAGAAAAGGTTTATTGTGACAAAAAATAATAAAGCCACTTATGGTACTATGCCCACCCAAACACTATGACCTGTTTTTTAAAGCATTTATCCCATACTTTTATGACCTCTGTTTCCTACCATAATTTTCAGTGGTAGTCAAGCATGCTATATATGGAACAGAGCTATAATTCTAGCTGAGTCTGCAAGATGGGAGAGACAACCCTATCTGTGTGGGACACTTAAATTGAGGAGGCATACTTGTGGTTGTTAATTACAGATACTAAAAAACTTGGGTAGACTGTTTCTAAAATGGGGTATTATTTTCTGCTTTCTAATTAAGGGTTTGCATGTGTTCAGTAGATGTTGAAAAGAGAGTGAAGCTGATGCAGAAGATGATCTGTACAGTTTCATTCTAGTCTCAGTAGCATCAAGGCGAACTTGTGCCATTGTGCAAGAAAAAATTAGTTATGTTAAAAAAAAAGTAACTGTGCCTAAATTGAGTAGTATTTTGAGTTTAAAAAACATTTGCTTAAAATTTCATGCAACTAAAATATATTTTCCGCCAATTTGTTATGGTTTTAAAAATGAGGCATTTGGCACATAGATTCTCTTTTATGAGACAGTACAAATAGTTGTAACACAACCTTACTAAGAATGATTTTTGTACTTCTAGATCTTCTCTAGTATTAGGAGAAATCTAAAAACTTTTCTTTTAGGAGTATAGACCCAATTCAACACAATTTGTGTCTGATTAAAGAAATAAAGGAGGCTGAAGAGACTGAAGACAAGGCTTGAATTTGCTGCTATCTATAAAAAGCAATAGAGAAAGTATTTTACTGGGAGATGACTAAATTCAGGTGTCAGGCAGCCAGTCCATGGTACCAGCAATCAAGCAAAGTATCTCACACCCAAAAGTTAGTTAAGTGCATGTTAGTACTCCAGAAGAGGTTACCTGGCTAACCTGTCAGGGACCATCTGCTTTCGACTGCAGTTTGCAGCTTTGTGCTACTGTACTGAGGGTGTGATTATGTTCATTCTAAGGTCTAGAACTAATGGTGCCACTGGGTTAAACTGTGATATGATGCTGTTGCATTTGTGTTTCTTTTTAGGTGCATCAAACTAAGCCTGGCATTTGAAACTAATGTTGAGTTTCAGTTTGGCAGAGGTTAAGGAGGCCTGGGTTTGGACCAAGGTCCTGAGCAGCCTGGAGCTAGGGAATTACTTTTCTTTCTTAGGCTTGAAGAAAACCATGTAATTTGCATTTGTGATGGTGGCAACTCCCAAGGTGGTATTAGATTGTTAATGCAGCTTTTAGAATGTGTCTTTGGAAAAAGCTGAATTAGTTTTAGACAAACATATTCATCTCATGTTTTCTGTTGGCAAGGGCATCTTCCAAAGTAGTTTGAGTTTTCTTAGGTATCCTACTGAGTAAAACATCACCTTAGCTGCCAAGCAGGGATCCCATACAAAAGCTGAGGCTCCCCTCCTCTAACTGCAGGCATGCTGAAAGTAAGGGATTGTTCTGTTGTGAAAGGTGTTGATTGGGTTACAGCTTGGTTTGATGAAAACAGAGCTGCCTGGGGGCTGTGTCTCTGTAGGAGATGAACTGGGGCTCAGCCACATGCGGTCCTAAAGATTGCCTTATAAACAGCAATCAGTTCAGGCAGCAGAATAGATATTAAGGGCCTATTAACTTGCTTGGGTCTCTCTTTGACTTGAAAAGTACTTGTGAGCAGAGGAATAATAAAAGGGAAGGATTGCCAAAAGCTATGGAAGGTGCATCTTGCTATATCACTGTTGGCACATCTGTTGAATTGGGAATTTATTTCCTACTAAGCATCTGCTGAGCTTTTGAAGTACATATTAAAGGTCAAAGGAGGGGAGCTTGAAATGATTGCGTAATGTTTATTCTTTTCTTTGAAGAGTTTAGACTTTAATCATACAGCATTTGGACATATTTAACGAAGGACAAGCCTACATGAGTATTTGGCAAACTTCCAGAACTTATTACATGCAGTAGTTGCAGCTTTAGCCCTTGGATTTAAAAATACTTTGGGCTTTGCTGAAACTAGGTTTTGCAGGTCCATTTTTTAATCTGTATATCATTCTTGCTGCATCTGTGACTTTATTACAGTGGACATCTGAATATGACCAAAAATGAATTTTCAATTCATCACTCTCCATGTGGCTCAAGAAAAGAAAATCTTTAGCATTCCAGTGACATTAGAGAGGGATTTTTGGAAAAACAGAAGTGTCCAAGGAATCTAGCAACAGGAGTGCAACAAATCATTTCTATGTTCAGAAATGAGGTTTCCCCAAGCTCCTTGTGTTCTATCCATGATTCTAATCGCTGCTTCTTTTTAATTTAAAATTATTTGTGAACAAGGATAATCAATATGTTCATGGTTCTTATAAGTAGTTGCATAGTTTGGATTGACATTGGGGTTAAAGAGCAAACTGCTGAGTTAGTGGATATAAATTGACTTGACCTACTAGTCGTGGTGGTCATTAATAGTTCATTTGGCTCAGAGTTCTGTGTCTCTGCAGACTTGTCAGTGTGGTATTGCTGATAACAGAACTGAGTATCTGCCTGTACGTTGGGAAAGTTACACATAGAAAATTCAGTAATTGCATTGCTTCATTGACTAATCTTCTACCTAGAATAATCCTCTCAGACATGAATAATTTCCAAAATCTGCATGTTTCTTAAATCAATCATTTTGGGTGTTTATATAAAAGACAGTCTTTGATTTTGCTGATGCAAGAAGCCTGAAACCACCTCTATATACCAGAAAGTGAAAATTACTGAGTTTTGGTTTTGGAGTTGCTGATCGTAGGGTGCTTGTTCATATTTTGTATAGGATTTAAGGATTAAAAGGTTATCATATTACAAATTTCAAAATGCTAGAGGCATAATTACAGAGTAGCCTTCTGATTTTAGTGTTACTGGTAATGTACATGAACGTTACAGAATTGATCCAGTCATGTGGGTAAAAAAATGAAGATGCTGGCAACATAGTATCCTGAAACTGAATAGAGTGAAGGAATAATACGCTAAAAATGAATACAGACTTCTTGTATGTGTTGCCTGATTGTATTTATGAGAGAGAGAGGGAGTTTGTTAGTTCAGCTTGAAAGACTTTCAGTGCAAAGAAATTTATGAAGGAATTACGGATTATAGAATTATGTATGTGATCTTTAATGTTGGTATCTTGTCTCCTCCATTTCTCCAAAGCTGTGAGAGTGACATGTATAGCTCTTTCACAGGGAATACATCTCCATTCTACAGGGGGTTTATATTTATTTTTTTTTAATCCTTCTCCCCCCTTTGCCTGTAGATTTGCCATGACAGGGTATATCCTGTCTCTATGAAAATTAGAGATTGCTGTCTCATGATAAGGGTTTAATCTGCAACGAATCAGACATGTGGAAACTTCTGTCTGTGGAATTTTCTGTTTGATCTAAGAGGAATGCCCTTGCTGTGCCCTTCCTGTAATGAAAGCAAGGTAGAGTGAATCAAAGTGATTCTAGATAAGATTGGAATGTGTGCATTGGTTATGCCTCTATTATATGTGGTGTTGCAATTCTGGTCATATGTATTATTTTTATTATTCAAGCTATTAGCAGAATAATTCATCTTCTTAAAAGATATCTCTTTCTGTTTTAGCTAAAAGTGTAATTTTTGGATGAAATTTCTGAGTTAATTACTTAGGTTTGAACACAGAAAGTCTTGCTCACAACAGCTAATACTGTCAGCAAGATATTGAATGAGCATCCTTTTTCTTACTGTAAATAAGTTTACAGTATTCACTATATCTTCTGTTTGAAATATTTTGTTGTTGTACCATTGTGAGAAATAGCTAACAGTTTCTCTCCATCATTATTTCAAAACCAGTTAATGATTAACAAATGTCCAGCTGCCTGTGCAAGGAATGTTACTTACTTTGGGAGGGGGAAGGAAAGATGATTATTCCTTCGCATAAGAAGTCTGATGTGATAGTTCACTTTGAAGGTAGTTTAAATATTACAGGATCAATTTTAGCAGATTGTTCGGAAATGGAAAAGTGACCTGTGCCTTTCTTTGATATTTGGTTATATCTATGTGCTTTCTACCTGTCCTTTTAGCTAGTATAGTAATATTATGGTTTGCCTGCATTTGTCCAGACAGTAGTTTTAAAGCAAAAAAAGATGTAAGAAGAGATGACAGTTTGTTAATAAGTGGATTACTTGTGTATGGATATAGGCAAAAAACTGCTCCAAAAAAAGGTGATAAAAATCTAAGCAGTTCATAGTCCCAACTGTTTTACACCATGCCTAATCAGATTTCTGAATGGGGCTGTGTCTGTTAAGTACAGAAACCAACAGAAACTATCACAGAACTTGGGCTTTTCAATTAGCTTTTTGCCTGCTTCAGAATGTTCATACTGAATGGTGATATTTTGTAATGAAATTTTGCACTGACTTGAATCTTTCCAGATACAGTTGAGGTAGAGGAGGAAAGTGTGAGAAGGTTCAAAAACTGTTAGTGGAACAACTGTTAGTTGTCATTGACTCAAATGACACCTCAGTTTTAATAGACATGGTTTAATAAGAAGTTAAAGGAGTGACGATTAGAGTGAGAGCAAGATTACTACTGATTATGTGGAGTAAATGTTTGAGTGAATATTGATCCAGCATGTGGTGATGGGAGGAAATGGAATAAGAAACACATGGCATTCTATGTCTGTAATTCCAATACTTTGGAAACTGAGTCATTCAGTCTAGTCAAACACAAGAATGGCCAACATTTGAGAATGTCTTTTTGGCAACAGCTACGCACAGATAGAGAGATTTGAGAAGGTCTCCCGGTGCAACTCCATCTAGTTGCTGTGTATTCTGTGAATTTCTTAAACAAGGAAAAAAATCCTCAGTGCTTCAGGAGTAAAATGCCTTTTGTGCCTAAATGGTCTATTACTTACCTACAGTATCGTTTTGCTCTTTCATTTACAGAGTGTTCTAGTGTTGGCAGAGTTGATCTGCTTCTGTTAGGGCTTTATGACAAATTATTCTTTTATGAAATGTTAGTCATAACACTCATTTTCTTTGGTATTGTTACGAAGGGTGCAGTTATCTTCAGCAAAATACGTTTCTGTGGAGAATAATTAAGAGCTTTTTCAATGGAAATTCTGTTAGAGAAACTCTGTGGTCGGTCTCTGTTCATCCAAATGCTGCAGGTTCTGCTAATAAGGAATAAAGTGAAATAAAATTGTATATTTTTATACTTTTTAACTGTAACTTGCATTAATTTGTACTACCTTTAGTAATTTTTTTTTATTCTGGAGAGTGTTGATTAAAACTGGTTAACTAAATGCAGTTAGCATTTAACTAAACTAAAATGCAATTATCCATTATTTATGTGAGAAACTATTTCCCAACAAGCATCCAGGGCCCCCACAAATAAGTATGCTTGACATCTGGCAATCTCTAGTTTTCTATTTACAAGTCTTTTTAGATGTTATGTATTGATTCTTCAGTGTGCTATATGAATTTGCTTACAAATGGAGGATTTCTCATTTGCTTGATACAGTAACCATAACCAAAGAGGATAAACATAATTTTATGGTACCAAAACTCTTTGCCTTCTTGATTCCCCTAGATTTAAATTTTTACTCAAAACCAGACAACTTCAGAAATGTTTCTTTGTATGGCCCTGTGTTTAATTTGATTCATATGCAAAGGCAAAGAAGGCTAATAAAAAAATTCATATAACAAGTGCTGGTCAATGTAGAATCCCCTCTGGAAACATGAGCAGAAGTAAAGTCGGAATAAATAAATGGATACCTTGTAAGTTAATAAATCTGATTTTGTCAGAACAAGAATGAAAATGTCTTTTGATGTCACTGGATCCCAGATGCTTTAATTTCATGACTTTGTCTGTTTGCTTTGTTCTCCTAGAATTAGCATGCCCAGAGATTTATCAGGTCTTCTTTGTACACAGAAATCTGCTTGGGAGCAGCATTTCTGTTGGCAGTAATTAAGTGCTATTGTGTATATAGCTACCTGGTGCAGTAACATGAACAGCAGTAATAGCCTGATTTCCAGCATTCTTCAACATGCTGCCTGCCTTTTGATAGGTATCAGTATCTTTTCTTGCTCATAGCTGGTCTGGAAGCTGTCATTGCTAACTAGCAGTTTCTGCAACTGAAAATATTTTGGAGACTGAAAGCTTGAAGCAAAATTGCAGCAGTCCAAACCACAACCATGCATAAATAACACACATGTGATAACAACAATTTTTTGTCGCGGATTAGTCATGAGCCAGAGTTGCTGTGGAACACAGCTGTAACTGCTTCTTACTAAAGGATAGGACTGCTCGGTTGGACTTGCTGGGCCTTCAGTGTTTTGCAGAAGTAATAAGAGGTAAATTGCAACTTCAAATTGCCACCAAAAAGGGAATCTGAGAGAAATGCTATTGTGTGCAGGAAAAGGATTCTTGGGATACATGGAGCAATTTCCCTTATTTAAGATGGTCATTAAACTCTCAGATTCCCAGAAAAAACCTGTAATCTGTAACATTTATTAGTTTCAAAGTATGCTTGTTGCAGAACTGTCCAGGTTTTAATAGTTTGCGGAGGTCTAAACAGCTAGATCCTTCTGGATCAACAAACCAGTTTCTGAACAATTAAATGTGTTGCTCTTGTGCATAATTGGCTTCCCATGCGTCTCATTATTTTCCTTGTAGACTCTTCTTCTGCCTAAAGGGGACCTAGGTTAATCTGTCAGCTCCAGTTAGTTTTGAAATTCCTGGGGCCATTTGCAGAGGAATTTCCCCTTCAGAGGCTCCCCATTTCCCAGCTAAATTATTAGACTTACCACACTCATTGTCAACAATTCCTTAGTAATAAGAAGACTGATAGAGAAGTTAAGAGGGATTTTGCAGTCGCTGGTGAAGCTGGAGTTCTAAAGACCATATATGTGTTCATTTGTGTATTTATTTAAGAAATTCTTAGAAACTTCAACAAAGAACATAGAAATTCATCCTTTGCATTTCTCATGCAGAGGCTAGTACACATTCTTTATAAAAACTTGATTAAATAATTTTCTTCTTTGTCCTTGATGTTCATAAGTAAACAAACAGTGGACCTGTAAAAGCCTTCACTTGTTTGAGTCACCTACATTTTAGTAGATATGTCTTTGGTCATGGAGGTAACTTAGCTTAAAATAGCTTAACAATATTATCCCAAAGTGTTTCGCTTAAATGTAGTTTCTTATTCTAATTTTATAATACTGTGTGACTGTGTTTCTTGGGACACAGAAACTGGTTGTTTCTTTATCTGAAGACAAAAAACTGTCCTGAATAAGGAGATGGGTGGCCAGAGCAATGACTTGCCTCAGATCCTACAAACCTTGCTCATGTAATGCAGTAAGAGAAGCTGCTTTTGTGGGTACCAAAATCCCACATGCTTGGCCCAGAACCTGCTGGCAGTTTGTTGTGCTTTCTCTAGTATTTTATAAAACTGCTGTAATGTTGATGTTGTAGTGCAGTCATGTTTTTTTCAGCAAGCTTTCTCTCATATCATGAATGACTGCTCATGTTAACAGCAAAGCTTGCTTTGCTTGCTCTCTTCAAGGAAATGTAGATCCTGTGGGGTTGTATTACAATAATTTTTGCTATTGACATAGGAGTTAACATTACATTTCCCTAATGTGTACTCATCAGGGGGTTTTTATGTCTCTCCATATCGAGCTTTAGCAACGTGGTACTGTTCCTCTGTATAGCAATTATATTGCCTGTCCGAAAGCTTGACATACAAGCAGCGTAGCTGACAGAAATAAGCTGGAACTATTAAAATAACCATAAATGGGGCTGACAATGGGAGCTGTCTGCCATTGTCCCAAAAGATTTTTTGAACTGGAAGTAATCAGTTGAGTTCTAAGGCAACGCCATCACAGATCTTCTAATTGCGAAAATTCCCCCTCGCCAACCCCCCAACTTCCTGAAAGGAAGTTCATAATCTTTGTGGACCTTAGGAGATTTATTGCTTGTAGCCCAGACTACCTAGTACCAAATCATAATTTCTGGGCATAATATTTTATGTAGACAATTTTAGGAACATACGCAAGAACTGTTTTTCTTTTATAAATTGCCTGAACACTGCGTTTTCTGTTCATTGACTTGTTTTTTGTAGAAATGTGCAGAAAGTAAAGTGGCAGGAACTAGAAGTTTAAATGTTACTGTATCTAATTATTTACAATTCTCTTTTTGCCCCATTTTTTATTCTACTTTACCCATTTAACTGCAACGTGAAAAATCTGTTTTCTCAATGTTTTAAAATATAGTCTGTTTTTGGCATAGGGCTTTAACTATGCACTTCTTAGCTTCTAGGTCTTTGTACTATCTCTAGATGCTTGTTTAAGGGATAGCTGCTCTTAACTGTTGAACATTCGGTATTTCTTCAAATCTGTCTACCTACCTGTTTTATAAGCTGTATATAGCAGGGGACAGTAGTGACCCTTCCTCTCCCTCCACCTGAACACAGTTCAAATTACTGCTGTATGTTCATAGCCAGAAGTGATGCATAAACTGTTTTGTGTTTTAAATTTTATGTCAGGGTTTGGATTTGACCACATGCTGAGGCTCTTTGGATGCCAAGTTTTTGCCCCCAAAAAACATTTTAAAAGGACAGCATTGATAACTTCTATGAGCTTGGAAAAGTGAGATGGGTTTCACTGGACACTGATAGTGTCTGATTGTGTCAGTTTCACTGACTACTCTTGCTGTTGTTCATTAGTGTCACAGAAATCCTTTAATTTCAAATACAGTAGTTTTTTAATGAAACCGGGGAGGTTTGAGAGCTTGCACTAGTATCACATTTACTTAAGATACTGCTACAAAACTGGATTTGGCTATATATTTCACTACATCTAGTCGGTTCAGTGAAATTAAATTTGAGATATAAAACATAATTTTATTATGATTGAGGTTTTTCTTTGTTCCGTTTGGGGTTTTTTTGGTTAAAATTTTTAATCTGCTCTGCTGGTGATGGTTCCTCTCCTCTGTTTAAGGGTGGGTTCTGTGTGCCTTGCAGTGATATTCTTCCCCTTCCACCTCCCAGAACTCGCAGTAAGCGGTCCCTGGAAAGAGAGAAAGCAGTGGTGGGCTCTACATATTTAAGGTCTTGCTACTGCTGCAGTTCCATCAACTTACTGATACTGATAGTGATTTTATTTGAAACTTTCCAGGCCTTGATTTGTTAGAAAATGAGCAATTTGTCCTTGAAACAGCAGCAGGAGTTGCTTTCCATTTAACGGTTCTAGCTAAGCGTGATTTCTCAGCTGGTAGTACACAGGACACAACTTGAAATGTGTATAGCTTTCTATGTCAAAGAACTATAAACACAATTTAATTACTTTTTCCGGAATCTGCCTTTATAGATGCTGACAAAAGACTTGTACTTCCAGTATGATACTTTCAGCTTATTTTAAGTAATTTTTTTGGTAGCTTTTCCTCAGAGAAATTTTTCTGTGCATTCTCTGAAGCTGAAATTGTGATGTTTAAGTTTTTTCATTGCCTTTCTTATAAAGAAGAAATTTATTTATGATAAAGAAGAAACGTTTTATGTATATAAAAGCAAGTTAAAAACACTGTATAGTAACTTACTGAATATTTAAAGAAATAAATGTGTATAAATCTGTAAAATATATGTGACAAGTGGTAACTTTTAGAACGAGCATTTACGTATGTTAGAGAATATTATCTTGGGGTACATGTGAAAATTTTAGGTTGATTCTTTGTTTTTTGGTTGGTTTTTTCCTTCCTAAAAATTAAATTAATTAAAAATTAAAATGCAATTAACCAGGATGCATGTAAAAGGTAAAGCACCAAATTATTTAAAAAATAAATCAGAATGTGTTAATTTGCATTTCTGCTTAGGCAAAGCAAGAATTTCTGAGTGGTTGAAAAGGAAAAAAGAGACTATTTCAAACTAGACTGAATCATTAGTTTTGCACATTCATACTCCTCAGACGTGTTTGCAGACAAGTCACCCCAACTCTTTGAGGTATGGAGAACACAGTATCGATGGTTTGTTGCCAGGTTACAGTCTTTCTATCTTTGCCTAATTAATGCTTCTGGAGAAGAGGAGAGTGAAAAGCAGTGAACATCTCTTGTTCATGTGTGATTCAAAGGCAAGCAACAGTTGCTAAAACTTTTTACTCTCCTTCAGGGCTGCAAGTAAGAATTATTTATATTCTGAAACAGTACAGTTTAGTCTGTGTGACTCTTCAGATGCAAGGAGTCTGATATGAGTAGCTTGCATTTTCAGTGATAAGCTTTAAATTGCTATGGAGCTGAAGAGCAAATCATATTTCTCTGGGTGGCTTTTGCACTTTGTTCCATAGAGGCGTAATCACGTAATGCTTCCTGTTCAAAGTGCACATGCGATAAAAGTAAGGAACTTCTCCAGCTCAGCTTATTTGTCAAAAATAATACTTTTCTTAAAAGCAGAGATTGTATATACTTTTTTAAAGTTCACACTGCCTGACACAGGTCTTTAATATTTCAAGAGTTAGAGTGCAGTGCCTCTCTTGGCATTCTGCTGTGTTTATAGAGTGGATGAGCTGACATTTCACTTTTGCAAGAGGAATTTCATTCCATTCCTTCTTTAGAAGGAGATTGTTTCATGGAGTTACCAGGATGGAGATTTTGGTCTTTTCAGCTGACGTTTTAAGCACTGAATAGTTTGTTATCTCTGTGGCAGGACATATGTAAAATTTTCAGTGCTTAAGGTTAGTTGGTTTGTGTAAAATTAAGACTGAAGTGACATTGTTCTGTCTTTGTTTTAGTTTTACTAAGTGGTTATTTATTACACTTGAGCGATCAAATACTATTAAATTTTGTTGACATTAGCATTGGATGCTATTTTAGAAGCATGGTAGGCTTAAGGTTTAGTTGTCCGTTACACACTGATGCTTGGTAGAGGCTTGAGTTTACAGCACAGTGGCCTCAGGGAAAGAATAATTTTTTTCTTTGGAGTTCAATAGGTTACATGTTTCAAAACCTTCAAATTATAAAACTACGGTATGTAGGGTTGTGACTGCTACTTCAAGGCATTACCCAATGTCAGACTATAGCGGTGACCAGAAGTTCCAGAAGTTATTGGAAGGAAGTTAAGTTAACAGAAACACGATAGAGGGTTTTGTCAAATTGCTGTAAAAGAGTAAAGAACCTGAGCTATGACACTGGCCACAATTAGTATTACAGATGGGTGTAGTACTTGTAAATAGTGCACTCTAGTCTGCTGTAGTCTGTTTTATCTTGTGTGGGTAGATACCATAACTATTAATAAATGCATTTTTTTTCCCCAAGTCATCTTCCTTCTTCCTAGCATTTCTGACAGGGATCATAAAGTGGAGGAAAAGAAACATATAAAAAACCCCCACGTGTAACACACAGGAGCACACAGGGTTGCACTTGCCAACTGTCTTGATTTGACTGTGCCTCCAGAAGTTACTCAAGGGGAAAAGGAGGACAAAAGAGTGTGGATGTGTTCCTCTTTAAGGCCTCTGGGGTCTGCTGAGAAGCAGACAAGCACTGCATCTTTTCCTATGACAGATGCTCTTTCCTGGTTTCTTGTGAGTGTAGGGTTTTGAGGGATGGGAGGCTGTTTGATTTTTGGGTGTTTTTAATCCTGTCTTCTCTGCTATAGCCTCTGTATTTATACAGCTCAGAAAAATGTTTATCACATCATGGTAGGTAATAATGTAAGAAAAAATCTAGGAAAAATAGAGCATATAAGAAGAGATGAATAGGAAGTAATTTGTGTTCATCTGTGTTTGATTTGGATAGGTTTGAAGAACTGCACTGTCATTAACAAAGTATTGGTTAGAATAGGTGCTGTTTTAAATAAAATGAGCTGGGCAAAAAATCAAAAGTTAAGTGGAAAATCCCAGCTTTATAAAATGTATTTGTTTTTCTGGCCTATTCTGGCTGTGCAATTGTAGAGATTTTAGTAACGACCTGAAAACTGTGTGTTCTGAATTGTGTAACATTAGAAGCCAAAGTATAATAGTATTATATTAAATAAGACTTTACTTAGTAAGGTAACCAAACCACTAGTAAATGAGGCTGATGTGACTCTTTCTTTGTTTTAACAACAGCTTAAGCAAAGTTTCACAAAATGTAAAGCAGAAATTTTCTTAGAAAAACTGACCAGTAGACTTCTAGGAGCTAGGGTCCTTTGGACCCTTGTTCACATAATAACTTCTGGAAAATATATGTTGCCTATCTTGAGGTAGCAGAGATCCACATAGTAAACTGCAGTATGTGCTGAGCAATTTTATCTCTAATTTAAAAGAGTGTGCAGGCCTCAGTAATAGTTTGCCCTGCAGTGACTTACTGTTTGTTTAGAATTCAGGACAGTTGCAGTCTGGGTTGGAGTGCTGGCAGCCCGGGGCCATTGAGGACAGCATGTCTCCATGTTTATAACAGGCTTAATCCACTGGCTTTTAAAACTTTGATTTGAATTGGTTGTTCTTTGAAGGTCATATTTGATCAAAACTTTTGTTTGTGAAATTTGTAAAATACTGCTTTCCCCCTAGCCCCCCGAAAGGCTTTTAAAGCAGCTGAAGAAGCTTTTTGATTTACCCAACTTATTAGAAGTTAGATTAATTGAGTTTGTAATCAGATTTCAAGCATCATGTTCCAGGCCAGGGATTTCTCTTAGTTTTTTTCAGATGTCATTCCCGGGGCAAATTCTGCTAAACTGCATTTTCGTGCTTTGCTGAGAAATGATTGCAGGTTTTGATTCCCATTATGGAATCATTAATATTGTTAATTAGAGTTCTTATGTATAAGCACACTTAAGGAGGATCATCCCTGGGAATTGGGAGTATTATAGTTTGAGCATTTGTTAATTAGATAGAATTGGCGTATGTAAGAATGTTAGATTTGAGGTGTATTTAATGCTTATTTTTGTTTCTAAGAGTGACTTTGGTTGTAGTGATTTGTGTTGTGGGATTTAAATTGGAGGAAGTGTTGGTTCTTGTTGAGAGTGGGATTACTGTTTAGACTTTTTCTTCAGTTGCTACATTCATAAACCATCCTGTTCCCCCACATTAAATTCTGTCCAAATTCTATTCTACGGTAGTCACTTAGGACTTTTGCCTTCCTTTAATGAAATTGATAGAAAAGTCCTATTGCATCAAGTGGGAACAATATCTAGTCTAAAATTTCAGACATAAGAATATTGTAAAATCACTTCTGATGTCCTCTTGCAGATGACTGAGAAACATTTCATCAGAGCTCTTTTGTGCTCCCCTCTGGTGATTAGTGACTGAACTTGAATCTTTTTATCCTGACCACCTGAAAGGCTTCAAGATTGCACAGCCAATCAAGTGAAAAACGTTTTTGAAATCCTCACTTCACCATATTTTGAATAATAATGTTTGCAAGTCTTTGGG
This sequence comes from Callaeas wilsoni, assembly GCA_013398955.1. Taxonomy (NCBI): domain Eukaryota; kingdom Metazoa; phylum Chordata; class Aves; order Passeriformes; family Callaeidae; genus Callaeas; species Callaeas wilsoni. Next base: position 103,794 of record VWPU01004160.1, on the reverse strand, counting down.
ATTGCCATACATGCTAAAGATTCTTTAGTAGATTTCTCTACTTGTCTTGCTACATGTAAAGCAAATGGTTTGTAAAAGTCAAAATAAGCCAACTGCCTTAGCATAGAGGATGGATGGGAAATCTACTGATTAAAGATTTTCTGTGAATGGGAGAAGAGTTAGAGCAGAGATGGAGCTTTTACGACATTGAAGATACAATAGATGCACTTAAGGTGTATTCTTTAAATGAGCCTTGCACCACGTGAAGAAAAAAGGCAAAATTCTTTCTAGGAGCCAAAACATGCTGTTGAAACTGATGATACGATCAACATCTTACTGATGCTTAATGGATCTATATGTTTGCAAGATTAACACAAATTAACTCTTGTTAGATTGTTTTATTATTTCTGTTTGATATAGGAGTTCCGATCAGTTTTCTCTCTGTTGCCTTGAGAACCACTGGAACTAGAAGCCAGTGAATTTATAAACTCCACAAGTGCTGAGTGCTGGCTTTCAGGCAGCATACAGTCTTATGCTGCCCTAATATGTAAAATAGGCTACTGTAGTCAACATTTGCGAAAGCAGAAAATTGACACACAGCCCAGTGGTATTTTAAGGACTGGTTCTAGGCCTGTGATTTGGTAGGAGAATGATTGTCATCTTTGTTAAAAAGAAAGGAATCAGTTAAATCCTTTGAGCTTGTGTTCCTTAGAAGGTATAGTAGGCTATGAAGTTTTCACGCATTTTTATTCATTGTTGTTGCATAGAAATTAAAAGTGAAGCTATTAGTGTTCTCATAGGCAAAATCAGGAAAGATTTAGTGTTAAACTTACAGAAGCAGGAGCAATTTCAACTAGAGTAATGACAATAGGATGGTGTTTTGTAGTGACTGATGTAAGATCAAATTGTTGAAGGGGCAGAGAAAAAACTGAAGTACTTCATATAGTTATGTGCATTTAGTTTTGATTGTATTTTGTGACATAAACACTGATGTAGAACCAGAATAAATTCAAGTTTTTATTGTCAGAGCCTGCCCCCAACCCTACACGTGTGCTGGATTAGTATATCTGTTCCATTTTATTGCTGGGTTCAAACATCAGGAAGAAAGCTGAGTCATATTAATAAACTGGTCATCCCTTCCCTTGCTGTTGCCTGCAGCTTTGAGTGATGAGGAGAGCTAGGTGTGGTGGCCTCTCCTCCACAGCCCTCAATACGTGAAGACTGAAGGGAAATTTTTGTTCTCTATCTTCTTGTTCACTTTTGCATACCTTTTACCATGGAGGAATGTTATTTTCAGTCTTCATTTTTGATATTGTCAAAGTAATCCACTTACCTGTGATGCCTGTCTCTAGTAATCATGGAATTGTAGAATAGTTTGTGTTGGAAAGAACCTTAGAGATCATCTAGTTCCAACTCCCTGCCCATGGGCAGAGACACCTTTCACTAGACTACGGTGTTTAAACACCTATCCAAGCTGGCCTTGAACACTTCCAGGGCTAGGACATCCACAAATACAAGTTTCCCAACTTGCATACTCATACCTGTCTATTGCATCTATTTTAAACTGTGTCCTTTGTGCCTTTAAAAAAAAAAAAAATCATTCAGGAATTAACCTGTTGATTAGTGTTAAACAGTTAGGTAGACAGTTTTGCATAGCTGACTTGGTCATAAAATTGTTTTCCTGGATGCTTTCTATTTCAGATTGGAATTATAAAGGCCACATAAAGAAAAAATATTCACCCTAAAATTCAGGATGAGTTGGGTGAGAAACATGAGAAAAATGGAAAAATAATGAAATTTCCTGTTACTTTGACTAATGCATGCTCAGAGTGTGAGAAAATCAGAGACATTCTGAAAGCCAGAGCTATCCTTTTGGGGAATCTGTGTTAAATGATGCATTCAGTGGTCAGATCACCAGACAGATTCTAAACCTTTTATTGAACAATCTGCAAAGTCTATGTAAAATATACAGAAGTAACATTATATATGCAGATCTAATTTGAAATTAAAAATTAACCAAAAGACAAAGTTGCCCATGTGCGGTGTATATACTGTAAATCTTTCCACATATTTATTTTTGAGATACTGGGTTTTGGGTGTGGTAGTTTTTTCCCCTCTTCATCCCTTGTGATGGATGTGACTTAAGGGAATGGACATTTGAGAACTGATACTCTACAAAAGCAAAACAGGTTCAGTCATCTTTTTACTTGAGGAGGACTTTGATAATGGAGGTAGAATTTGTTAGGTGAGCAGATTGCAGGTAGTGAGCTTAATTTCCACGAGTCACTTTTTATCTTTAGAATCAGTCAAGGCTATGTTACAATTAATCTGCCACTTCTGATGCAGCTACTGTTTAGAAAGTGGACGTTAAAATGAAAACAGTTGCTCTTTTCAGCACAAATCACAAGCAGTAAAGCAGCATTGCTGGAACCCTTGCTAGAAGGGAATTAATACAATCCAGTCTTTGGTAGGACGTGGAGGGTTTACAGAATTTTCCAAGGCATACATAGAGCCTACCCAGACTTAAGATTAAGTGCTTGTATGCTACATTCAGCATTTATATTTAGAAGTGAGGCCACAGTAAGTACAAGTTTGTTTACTGTCAAGCAAGTCTTGTGGCTGAGGTAGAGTCATGCAAAAAGTGTGCCATGAGTTACAAAGTAGAATCTGGGTAACTGAGTGCTCAAGGCTGTGTCCATTTTTAAGAGCAAATTTATGCAGAAACTATTCAGGTAACCAGTGCACAAATCTAGCGACTCCGGAATAGTATTACTTTTTTTGTTTTAATAGTAAAACTGTCATCAAAATATTAATACTGAGGCAGACAGACTGGAAATGTAAAATATAAGTATTAATTAACACCTGAACTTAGTTGTTGATGATGTTGTTCAACAAAAAAAATAAAAAAGGATATTATAAAGCCAGTAGATTACTTTCAGGAAAACTTTTATAGACTGCATGTAATGCAGGTATATTTTGAAATTGCAGTGCCTCTCCTCTTTATCCCAGTTCTGTAGCCTTTGACACTGTATTAAACCAATTTCCACACTGACATCTGGTGGTAGTTCCAACATGCTCTGTTACTCCAAATGTTATATCTAGGAATTTGCAGGTCTAAACATCAGTTTCAATCCTCTCTAGCCCTTCTGAAGTGATCTTATTGACATCTTAAAATTTTAAACTGTCGTGGTCAGACCTTTATGCAGCTTCTCACAAGGCAAAGAAAGTAATGAATAAATAAGTAATTCCTTAATATTTTGCTCAGTCAGTATAATGTATTTTAAAAAGTGTCTGTAGTGTGTGAAGGACACAATACTTGGAGTTAATTCCTTTCCTGAGGAACTCCTGTGAAAACTGTGGCATAGTTTTATTGAGGTCCAGTTCGTGTGTATATGTATGTGTATACATATATATGTGTCTGTGGGAAATGAATGAGCTCAGCAGAAGTGCCACATCATGCATACTCACATTGCGTGGCTTTATCCAGAGTCCAAAACTGGCTGTCATGGTGATAGTTTGACTCATCTTGGCTCCAGTCCTGATTAGACCTGGTGTGTGAGTGTAAGCAAATAGCAAGAGCCATGACAAAACCCTTCAAAATTTCCACTGAAATGCTTGCAAGGACTTACTCTGTTCCTCACCCTGACATGTATCAGGTTGATTTTAAACTCTGTTTAGAAAATATCTCAAATCAGACACCCTGTAGGAGTGACTGGATCAGGAAAAGGAAAGTGTGAAGTTTTATCGGGCCATGGCTCCATGACTATTTAATATTCATCCCCCATCTTATGGGTTACACCATACCACATACCCTTTGGCACATGCGTAATATGGCTGTACCTGTAGACTAAGCTGCTTATAAAAGTAAAGTTGTATAGCTGGGTAAATTCTTTAGTCAGTTCTGGCTTAGACAATCTCCTCTAGGCTCAGCAGACAGCTTTTTATTAAGTTTGTGAATTGTATAGTAGTTCCTTACTTAGTAATTCATTTTATGCATGTAATATTGAGCAGATTTTTGCTCCTTTTTTTGCTGTCTTCCATTTCTAGAGTAATGGCAACCACTGGTTAGTCCTAATGCAGCAAAGGTTATCTTTGGTATAACTTTTGTTTTCTTTCTGTGAACATAAATCAGCACATCAAGAAAGTTCAGTCAAATAATTCATTTGGGCACAGTGATAAAAATGTTTCACATTTAAGTAGTTGCTCGTTAATACGAATAGTGGTAAAGAACTCAAGAGTTTGGCATCTAAACCAGATAGCTTAATATGGCATAAAATTTACTATAATGAGTAAAGAGGGTCATCCAAGTCCCAAAAGATTGTGAATTACACATTTGATTTAATCTTTTAGGCAAAACTGATTTTATGAATAGCGCTAACTGGTCTGATGTATTTCAAAAGATGTTGGAAAGGAAATCAAGTAATACATTGTTTTAATATGTGATGCATAATTGCTGAAAACAGTTATAGTAATTTTATTTTTTGTGCCTTCAGATTACCCTTAATATGTTTGTGTGTGTATATTAGCATACATTGTAGAATCAATGTTGGTTATTTTGGACTTCTATTCATTTTGATTTATTAATTTATTTCAACTTGTTGCTTACTGTATTTTTACACATCTCTGCATACTTACTGAGCATTTTTTATTTATCTTTCTTCCTACTAAACAGGTGTTATTGAGACTGCAGATCACCTGGATCGTGAGACTACTTCACATTACTGGCTTACTGTTTATGCAACAGACCAAGGCGTTGTGCCTTTATCATCTTTCATAGAAATCTACATAGAAGTTGGGGATGTTAATGATAATGCTCCTCAGACCACAGAACCAGTTTATTACCCAGAGGTCATGGAAAACTCACCTAAAGACGTATCTGTCATTCAGATTGAGGCATTTGATCCAGATTCGAGCTCAAGCGAAAAATTAACCTACAAGATTACAAGTGGAAATCCACAGGGATTCTTCTCAATAAACCCCAAAACTGGTAAGTACAATACAGTGTTTTATTTTATGTATTAATAAATTAATGTGTCTGCATAAATGTATGAACTAGGTGAAATCAAAATCTTTGGTTTAACATTGAAAACATGCTTTCACAATAGCTGGAGTTAAGCTGGTGTCTTGGACTGTGTCAATATTAGTAAGTCACACAAACCTGTAGAGAAGGATTTGAGAGTGAAGCACTTGGTCCAAAGTACTTGACATCCACATCAGGCATGTTTTGTGAAGGCTCACTTCTGAGTAGCTCCACTCTAGACTGGTCAACATCCATGCATTTTATAGTGCATTAAGTATACAGTTAAAATCCATATTTCAGTTTAGTTTCATCCAAGTTGTTTTTAGCAGTCTTCAAAGTTTCATGCATGGTGTTTTTGTCAGGCCTTTTTAAAAATTATTTTTGGGAGTAGGAGGGTCGTGTTAGTCTAAGCAAAATAAGCCATTTATTACCTGCAGACTCATTTGTCCCACAGTTAGGAAAGGCTTTCTTTGTAATTAACTATTGCTGTTGCTAGAAATACATAATCTGGAGGAATATTTTCAGGTATGGCTTTTATACAATGAAAAGAAAGAGTCTGAGTTCACTAGCTATTTGGAAAGCTTCAGAAAAAAAAAAACACTTAAGGTTTTAACTGGAGATACAAACACAAGAACCAGGTAACCTTGTAGTAACTGAATTGCAGATACTGAAAGGTGTGTAGGATGGAGGGATGAGAAACAAAATAATCAGTCTTAACTGAAGCTACCCAGTAATTTTGAAAACATTTTAAGAGTTGCCTACCATCCCTTGCTTCTGAATGTAGAGAAAGTAATACACATACTGGATGTTTTTCCCACATATTATTCCTAAAGAAGAGCTTGATTTTATTTCAATGATATTTTGCTGGGTTGTGCCCAGCTTAGCTTTTTAAAAGTTGTATTTAGGTATTAGTTTACAGTAAAAATTATGAGAGATGCTTCTGATTCACTCAACGAGATTTTTTTTTTCTCACAATTCAGAGATTTTTAGACTAGAGGTCCTGCAGAGGTGTAGTGAGCGACTTTAATCTATTACAAACCCAGTAAGTACAAGGGAGCAATAGAAGCTTTATTAATTTAGCTCTTGCCCATTCATGGAAGCAATTTCAGGGGAATTAAAGGAGCAAAAATGGAGTGAAAAATTATGTTTTGGAGGCTATGGCCTTCATTTTGTTTGTAGCTATTTCAGCTCAGGGTATGAAAGACTTGTGTGCTTTATCAATTGTAATTGCTGTGTCAGCAAAGCTCTGAGTGCAAACACAGGTATGTTATTTCGGTTATTTCTGACAGTAACTTCTTTGTCAGCATGTGCTGCATCTGTGAAAACACTGCCAAGAGGGACATATGAAATAGCTGTAGCAACACAGGATATTTAGTGTAGTTAAAGCCTTCATCTAAACACGATATGTACAAAATGTTGGGTTTAGAGAAAAGGCAGCCTGACAAGTAAAACAAGAAAAATTCAACTACAGTCTTCTAAAGTGAATGCAAAAAGTGTTTGCACACTTTATTTCTATTTGTTTTTCTCTGTGTCTCTGTTTTCTCTCATTTTACATGATGTGAAAGGAAAAAAAAAGGTTGCTTTTTTATCTACTTCCTTGCCCTTTCTGATTTTGAAAAGTACTTTTGCCTGCCACTTTGATATTTCTTGTTGTCTCAATATAGTACTGATAAAATAGCCATAAAATTGCCTGTGAGTTGATTGGAAAGAAGTGACAGCAGTATTCAAATTGCAAGGGAACATAAATTCTACCTCCATTCATTTCATCATTACTGTATAATTGGCCAGTTATTTTTGGTTGTTGTTTCCTTAAATATTCCTGCAGGTGATTCTCTCTTCCTCTTTCTTCTGTTCTTTTCCTACCTCTTTCTGCCCTCTGTATCATCAGGTGGCATTTTCCAAACTATGTTTTGAAAAAAGACACTTCTGTACCTCCCTTGCCGAAGTTTTGACATAAAGAAATATCTTTATTCCGATTTAATGGGTAGAAGAATTAGGGTACTGGGAGACTGTGACTTTCCTTCGGCCAGAGTTTGCAGTTTTCCGTGTCAGTAGCTTACTGTGATCTCATTTATGTTAGAAAGGGACCTTGAGAGAGAGAGCTCAACACACTAGATGGTGAAGTGATAAGGAACTCTTAATAGAAAAGGAATAAAGATTTTCTGTCAAGAGAGTTTCTTACCTGCCTTTATTGTAGCACGCATACCGTAGAAGCAAGCAGTGCAATCCACAGTCCTTCTCAGCTTGGTGTTAAAGAAAAAAAGGCAAAAAGGCAACTGGAAATAATTAAATCATTGTATTTCAGAACACAAGTACTCAGAAGAGAAGAATATCCCTCTGATTTACATTAAGCAGAAGAAAATTATTTTTTTCCCCCAATACAGTTAAAGGCCCAGGCTTAGGTATTCACCTATCATGTGCCATTCCTATCACACTTCGCTGGTGTCTATTACTGTTAAAATTGTAATGAACGATAGACATGCTTCTAGACAGACATCTTAAGCATAGTGAGGAGAGAAAGGGAAAAGGTGGGCAGAGGCGAGAAGGAAAACTTGTTCCTGGAGTGCACTCAGATAATTCAATGGCAATTGAAAAGCTAACTCATATAAATTGTCTTCCCATTAAATAAGACCCTGAATTTCATGTGCTCTAATGGGCCATACTGCCTATCCTGTACATGACCAGCTTGAAACTGTCAGCCTGCAGTGGCCACTAACATAGTGGTCAAGATTTGATTGAGGTTATTTGGCTCATAGCTTCTCAGGTCTCCCTTCTGACTATTAGATATCGAATACATTTAATCTGAATAGATCTTATTTGTTGTGAAAGTGTTTTCAATAGAATTGACGTTAAGGAGTTGAAAAAACACTTTAAAAGACTGGTAAAAAAACCATTTTTTGTAACTGGTTATTGTTCCAGTTATAACACAGTGTATTTTATCTTCCCTGATAAATTAAAAGAGGGCTCAGCTGAAGAGTACATTTGACTAGAATTGGAGAGATCAAGTCCTGTCTTGTTCGCTTATGTGCATATATTATCCTTGTTGTACCTTGTGAAGCTGTCACACTGTAAGGTATTTTTCCAAGAAAAAGAAATGTTCCTCAGGGCCCCAGGTTTCCCTTCCAGCCACAGGGGAGATAGGGCTGGAATATGAATCAAGTCTTTTTAACTGTATCCTGTTGTAACATTGAAAGTGACAGTATGAGTTAAGTATGTGCTGTCCTGCATCCCCAAAGGTGAGTTGAGGATAATAATGGCATTCAGTTCAAGTCAACTAAAAGCTAATGTTGGGATTCTTAAAATATGTGGTGAGTGTTAAAAATATGCTTCAAGTGGTAATGTGTTGTTATCTCTTCTCCAGGTCAAGGATCCATTGTTTCCTTTCTCTTTATAAAATTTAATGCTATCGTATTGTGGTTCATGGCTAGAATTCCCACACATAGTAGTAATACAGATTATAAATAGAAACAACCTACACGTTACCTGTGTCAAGTGAAACACTGCATTCTGTTCTACCCATGTAGCTAATGCATTTCTAGAATTTTGTGGACTCCACACTAAGATTTCTGTGTCTTAATGCAATAATCCTGAATTTTTAGAAACTCACTGACATGGACCTTTGTAGGAGATAGTTCATCTTTCACAAAAACAAGAGATTTCTTTAGATGACAAGAACTATTGACTGACTGATCTGTTTCTCAGAAATGCTACTGGCTTAAGTAGTATCTGCTTGCTTCTTACTGCAATCCATTTCCAATTATCCCCTTCAGTAAATCTTCACTGACACTTAAAAATGTCTTTTATATTTCAAATAATTATAAAATAACTTAAGGAAACACTGCTAAGTTTTTCTCTGTATGCTATTTCACTTCTTGGAGCAGTATATGTAAGACAGTACATCACAGGACATTTTGTAATCTTTTCACATACACTTGCTCCTTCATGAAAGCAAATGAAATAACGTTTTATTTATCTTTGGAGTTTCCATGTAATGAAAAGAAAGTCCTGTACATATGAGCTGTCCAGGTAGAATAAAAACAGTTATCATAATATTATTTGCCAGAAAGAATGAGAACAAAGACTTAATTCCACAGTTTTCATGCTCAATCTGAGCACAACTGTAGACAGACATGCAAATTGTGGTAACTACTTTATATCTGCTTAACTTCTTGCAACATAGCTTGTAATTAAATACAAAAGTAATTGACGAAGTGGAAGAGTTTGAACTCATGTTAATACATTTATTATTAAGAGGTGGAAAGAGTTGAAGTTGCACGATTTGATGGCTGTTCTGAACACACATCCTGAGACTCTGGTTATTCTCAGCACTTAACACTAGAGCTATTGCATTAAGGCTCAGAAAAGATTTGCACATTTAGAAACACTCATGTAAAGCCAAAGGATTATATAACAGTAAACAAGTTCTGGGATTTGTGCCTTGGAGCTCAAAGTATATATACCATGCTTTCACAAGTACATGTAATACATATGGTGCATATAGTAGTAGTTTAGTACTATTTCTGTTTCTTGCAGCTGTGGTTTATTTGCTTGTGAGCTGTTTGAGTATTTGTAGAACTGAAAAGTTTTGCATATCATTGATGTAAACTCCAGGGCTGTATTTACAAAATTATTTTAATGTTTGGAATAAACTACTCAATGTTTCTGTTTCACATGAACACAGTCATATTGAGTAGAAAAATTTATATTTTTCCTCATCTTTGCATCTTTTATATTACAATATCTTAATTTGCTTTTTTGCTTTTGAGAAATGTTGGAAGCATGACACTTGATAGCAGGATTGCTTTCTTCAAGAGAGTGGAACAGGTAATTAGTATGGCATCTACAAGTAATAGCTTATGATACCATTGTATATAAGTGTACATTTATGAGTTGATGAATTATGATTTTATAATTTCTAATCTATTTGGATTTAGAAATTATATATTTAGGAATGAATCTGTTAGTGCCTATTCAAAAGAGTTACTGTATTCATTTTACTAAAAGCTTTCAATCGAACAATGTAATTTCTTTCTGTCTGAAGAGGGTAGGACATGCATGAAATACGAGCTTTTTGTTGCACCCAGTAAAAATTGTAAGGGTGGTTTGCAAACTAGCTCCCCAATTTAAAATATATGCTTACAGTTCCCCAGAATGACATTTGCCAACCAAATTCTTTTCCTATCATTGTTTCCTGTTTTGTATTTTCTTCCAGCTTTACTTTTTAAATTGTGGGATGACAAACATGTGAAATTAGAAAAAAGGCATTAAATTTTAAATGATTAACAGTAACAACTCAGCAAGTCATATGTAAAACATGGAAATTGAAGAGCGAGGGAGAACTTCCTTAATTGCTGTAGAACTAAAGACATTAGACTGAACGCTCTTGGGGAAAAAAAAAAAAGCTCACTGAATTCCCTGAACTCCTTATCAGTTTCCATATGGATGAAATAGTTTTGCCATGCCATGTTTTTTAAGTATGGCTGCTGCTCAGTGTTACAGGCTCTATATGATTAATATCTCAAAGACTGCTGAGTTAAGGTGCTTGAAAGAAGGTTATACTGTTTTATAAGTGGCAGCATGCACAGTAGAATGGCAAAATCTGCATTTGCATAGTGAAAGGAGTTCCAGCTCTCCTTAGTATTACTGAGCAAGAAAATGGAATCCTAACCAGGTATCCATATAAGGCCCTTATACTCTTTTTGTATTAGCTTGCCCATATATTCAGGCTAGAAGTAATTTCTGATCTTTTGCCCAATTGGTATGCTTCTTTCCACTTCCCCAGGACTTCTGTTACATTTGTTGTACCAACCAGATTTGGCCTGGGGAGGGAATCAGGGCTGGGTAGCAAAAAACACTTTCTTGAGAAGTCATGCCTTACCTCAGAAATTTAAAACAATGATAGCAAATGAGGAAGAGAGGTACCTTATATTGTTCCATATAACAATTTTGACTGAGATTGGCAGAAATGCTGATTGCAAAAGTATAGCTTTCTATGCTTTTAATGAAACTTGTTATGAAAGTGATGCAAACTTCTGAAAACTAGACTTGGGTTCACAACCTGGACAGGAGAATGCCAAAATTAATTTTGGGTTGTTAATTTTCCTATACTTAGGTTTTGCAGGTGTAAAATACAAAGAATTGCATGACCTAATTACTTGGGAGTGTTGTAAAGAAATTAATTTATATATGAAGTGCTTTGGTGTTATTATGAGAATGTTATGGACATACCTTTGAGGAAATTAGAAATCCTATGGTGTAGGAGATAGTCCATTTAGATAAGGATATTAGTTGGGGAATTTGGCAGAAGCTTTGAATAATTGCCTGTTTCAGAGCATAACTGTATGCTGTGCATTTTACACAGTAACCTTTAAAGCAGTGTGTGTCTGTCTGATTTGGAGACTGAAGTGAAACGGGAAATGGGTACAGCTGCAAACAACTTCCATGGGTTTCCGATAACACTGGAGAATTACTTAGTGAGGAAATGAAGGGCCAGTGACCGCAGAGTAGTATTGGCTTCACTTTAACAAAGGAAGTCTTTGTTGTTTAGCTACTTGTGGGTTTTAATCCCAATTGACGTAATATTTTGGAACTTGGATAAAACCAGTGTTAGTATATTGCACACTTACGTGATTTAGAATTAAATAAAGATCAAAATGCTGAATGTTTTCGTGTAACTTCTGTAGCTGGTAAGCAATACCAGGCTCAATTATTGTTCACTTATGTCACACAGCTTGAAGTGCATGTAGCAGCCTCCATGTGCTCAAGTGTTTACCTGCGACATGCAGAGAAAGTAAAGTATTGGATTATACTGTCTCTAGAACAGATTTTTTTCTTTACTGAAAATGTGACCAGAATCAGCCCAAATGTTTGTAAAGAGAGTTTAATTCTGCAAAAAGCTTCTTTGATTTTCCTTTTTAAAAGCACTTGAAGTGCTAGGTCTTTTTTGTAACTGGGAAAACAAGTTCATATCTGAAATTTCTAATAATATTTTCATATCCACTCACTATATACCATTTAGAGATTTAGCATTTGCAAATATAGAAATTTTGCTATAATAGAGGCAGCTATTTTAAAAATTACTTGAAAGCATTTATGTAGAGAGTACTTCTTTTAAATCTTAGGTGGTCATGTTGGGGCTTTATTTATTTATTTTAGTTGTTCTCTTACATCTCTTTGGAAAAAGAAAAATTTTGGGAAAATAAATGGGAAGCACAGCAGTCTTTTCCTTTTCCTTTATTTGTCGTTGGAACTACATAAAAACTTCAGGTCATGCTCTGCATGATCTGTGCTGTAAATCAAGACTAAAATAAAGTGAAATTCTCTTTCAGACTTCCCATGTTCTGATGCAGAAGTCATGGAAACACAGGCTTGGGTTGGAAGAGATCTTAAAGCTCATCTGGTTCCAGCCCCTCTGCCATGGGCAGGAATGCTGCCCACTAGATCAGATTGCTCAGGGACTCATTCAGTATGGTCTTAAGCACTTCTAGGAATGGGGCATCCATAGCTTCTCTGGGCAACCTGTTCCAGTTCTTCACTACCCTCTGAGTAAAGAATTTCTTCCTAACATCTAATCTAAATCTTCCCTCATTCAGTTTAAAACTACTCTCCCTTGTCCCATCACTATCTGCCCATGTGAAAAGTTGCTCTCCTCATTTAGAAGCCCCCTGTAGGTACTGGAAGGCCTTCTCAGAGCCTTCTCTTCTCCATGCCAAGCAACCAAAAGTCTCTCAGTCTATCTTCATGCAAGACATGCTTCAGTTCAGGTCATTTTCGTGGCCCTTCTCTGGACCTGCTCTAATAAGTCCATGTATTTCTTGTGCTGAGGACCAGCCCCAGTGCTGGAATGCAGCACTCCAGGGAGGGTTTCACCAGAGCAGCGTAGAGGGGCAGAATCCCTTTCCTCAGCATGCTGGCCATGCTGCTTTGGATGCAGCTCAGGATGTGGTTGGCCTTTCGGGCTGCAAGTGCACGTTGCAGGGTCACGTCCAACTCTTCATCCACAAGAACACACAAGTCCTTCCCTGCAGGGCTGCTCTCAGTTTATCTCCCAGTCTGGACTCATATTGGGGGTTGCCCTGACCCAGCACCTTGCACTTGGACTTGCTGAACTTCATGAGGTTTTTGTGAGCCTACCTGTCAAGTTTGTCCAGGTCCATCTGGATGCCATCCAGTCCTTCTTTGGTGTCATCTGCACCACTCAGCTTTGTGTTACATGCAAACTTGCCAAGGGTACATTTGAAATCGTAATGGAGCCAGACTGTCCCTATACCATGTGTTTTTCTGAGCTGGAGTATATAATATGCAAAATTTTAATTCTAGTCAAGGAAGAGACAGTGATCAGCTATTGTTATAAGCCACTTGCAAAGTCCCACCTTCACATGTGCTTTCAAAGATAACAGACTTTGCTCAGTAGGATCTCTGAGTAGTGTAACTTTAAGTTGTGCATATAACAACACTATAACATTAGTATTGATTAATTTTGTAATAAGAAAAGATTACTCAATTAGTGCTCTGATTCACATCTAGCTTGGCTTGATTTTTTTTTAAAATCAATGAAAATAGAAGATCAATCCCAGAAAAAATGTTGTTCTATATGAAGTAATAAAATTTTTCTATCTGAAAAATTCACGGTGGAGTCACAGTTCAAGGAGTAACTAGAAGTGAGCTATAAAATTGTTCCTCAGTTTTGCTGAGAGCCAAGGCAAGATCTTTGACAGCAGTTGGCCTGATCATCTCTCTTACCAGTATTGCATGAAGTTCTTTATATATATGGTTCAGTAACAAAAGCAGCTCTCTTTACATCAGTAGATAAGGCTGCAGTGCACTTATTCCAGTACATTCTATATTGTAAATGTAGGAAATACAATTAAAAACAAAAGAAAGAAAAAAAGGAAGAGGCAGCAGCATTTTATAAATCTCCAAATTCTCATTTAGAAATTAATATTTTAGGGTTTAAATGTATAAGGAGTTCAGAGCACTACAAATAAAGTAGAATTATGTCAGGTTTGAAAAGATCTTTGAAGATGATGTGTGATTTTATGGTAATTGTTCTGTACTTAATTATTGATGATAGTATATCTCAAAATGAGAAAAAATGAGTGATAGACATCAAGTAACTTAGAGTTAATTACTGAAGGCGTTTGAGCTTTGAAATGGTGTGGCTTTTGAAGGCAAGAGTATTTTCACGAAGTAAGCAAAGAGGTAACAAAAATTTATAGTGTTCTATTGATAGTAAGATCAAAGTTCATTCTAGAGGAAATGTATCATCACTTACTGGTTTCGTTAAAATAACCATACATGAGTTTTGTTGTTTAATCTTTCATTCAAAATTATTTTAGCTATTTGTTATTTATTAAATACCATTTTTTGAAATTTTATCTTATACTGCTTTTGACTTACAGTTCTGAGTTTTATCTTTTGTATGACAGAAACTAGCAAAAGAATATGAATGACAGTGAAACTGGACTTACCCTAAGTGCTTTCAAGCACTGAGAATGCAGGATCATAGATGTTTTAATGTAGCTATTTGGGTGCTTGTTGTTATTTATATAGTTCTTTTCATTATTTCCCAAATAATTTTACTACTAAAAAAATTACTTCAGAAGAAGTTAATACCACTGTCTTAGTAAATCCAGACTAAAAATAGTGTAGTCAGTGACTAATTAGAGTATACAAAACTACATGGTTTACTTTTAGTTACATACGTTTGTGGCATTTTCTACAATTATATGATCACTAAACACTGATTTTACACTTAATTTGAAATCTAGTTGAAATTGAAGCTCTACAGTGTTTGTTAGATTGGATGGCTTAGCTGTTTATATAAGTTATTTTTTCTTCCTTATGCTGTACATAAGTCATCTTTGGTGGGTTGCCATGTTTGCTTCATGCTCAAATCACAAATAAGATTAATGAGTATTCAGCATATTCCAGGGTACTGTTAAAATAGTTCAGGTAAGTGACTCAACTTCAGATGTGCACCTTGCACTTACAGTAGTAGGATTGAGTAGTTAAATTGCCTGGTTACAGATAAACATGGTGCCTGGTGGTATGAAATATTAGCCACGGGATGAAGTAGCCTACTTTTTGACCCTATATACAAAACTTAGAGTCTGTCTTGGTAACAAGCAACAAGCTAATAAACACTGAGCTGGACTTGATGATCTCTGTGTGTCCCTTCCAACTCAGCATATTCTGTGATATTACTGTACTTCAATAAATGTGCTGCACAAATACACCCTTGTGGACAGGGTGTTACCCGTTGTTTGATGCAGTCCTGACTTGGGTAGGAATGAGATCTCAATTACTGCTTGACTTTTCATGGAGTACTAATCAAAGGGCAAGAAGTATTCATCTGGGAAAAATGTGCCAACAGTGGATTTTGTGGGTGAAATCCAGAGCATATGCACCAGCATCTGAAACAGGAATAAGGAAATACCTAAACAAAAAGAAAAGGTGATCTCAAGAGCAAATAGAATATGTAGTCCTTAATGTATTTCAGACTTTTCAGTCTGGAGTTTACTTAGGTGTCTGTACACTGTGGGAGTGTCCTGTTGGCTTTTGCTTGAATGGCTATACATGGGAATTGAAGGGGAAAAGGCACCAAAACTGTGAAAAAGACTGTGCTAGTTGAGTGCCATCATGCTATAGTTAACAAAAAGGGAGTAGTGATTTCATCAGAGTGTACTGCAGTAGGTCTCCATTTTCATTTTCTAAAGCTAGGGTATTGTAGCTCATTTTTGTAATTACCCTGACCACAAAGTTTATATATGAAGCAGAAAATAAGTCCTTCAGCCCCAAAAGTGCATTTAGACTATCCAGAAAAGCCTGCTAGCCACGGACTGTGAGCTCTGCTAGGCAGAATGAATCTTTGTTCTACCTAAACAACTGCATAGCTAAAAAAGTAAAATTCAAGAGGCCAGAGAGAACAAGCAAGCAACAGCAGAACTAATGGACAGAGTCTATGGCCAGGAGAATTGAAAGAGAACCTAGGCTCTCAATTCTTCTTGAAAAGTGGTACCGTTTTTGAGGCCTTTATTGAAAGAACAGTAACGATTGCTTTTAAGTGTTGTACTTGAGCAGAAGAGGCATTTGCAGCCATTTAACATGCTCGTAAATGTTCTTTGTAGTTTCTTTTGGGACTGTATATTTACAATCATATTTCAGCAATAGAAAATTACTGGTGACAATTCTGTTGCTGGTTTCAATGAGAGTCATTAAGGTGCTTAGAACAAGGAAGAGTCTAGGAATGAAAAGCAAGTGAAATAGCTAAGGAATTATCTTTAAGACCATGTAAACCAAAGTTCAGTTCCTTTATGATATGCTTGCTCCAGTGTGATAGCTTGTTAGCACTATCTTGTTTCTTTTTTAACTCAGCAGTCTGCCTTCATGGTGATGGATGACAATGTTGATATATTACACTTTCTAGCTTATAGTCATCATCAATCATTACATAGCTAGTAAGACAGAGTTTATTTTTTGCCAGCTGCAAAGCTGGAATCTGTTCTTCAATCCCTCCTCTATTAATTTTTATTGACCTGTTTTTATTAAGCTGTTCATTTGGTTTAGTTGTGAAGCCATTTTTTGGCTTACATAGAAAATAAGATTTGACTACAGTCTTGCCAAAAAGCTTATCTGAACATCTTTAGAAAGAAAATGTGGGCCTTTTCTGATGGTCATTGATTGTAAGGTAAGTTAGGTGTAAAACACAGTTAACTTGAAATCAGTTGAAAGAAGACAGAAAAAAAAATCATCTTTATGCGTCAGTGATGAAATAATCATGGATTATTGTGTTATCAGTCATTTTGTTCATATTTTTAAAAAGTGCTGAGATATTGGAAGCAATTTTAAATGATGTCATAAGCGATCTTTCAGACAGTGAGACTTGACGCTCACTGCATTATGAGAGATGTCTAAGACACAACTTTGATCACACCTAGTACTTCTGTGAGGAGGAAACTTCCGATTCCTGTGAACTTCTTAGTCTGTCATACAAAAGAAAGATATATTCCTCTGTCTAGAAGGGAAAGCTGTCTTGAATTGGATATAATACCTTGCTTCTTAAATGAGGAAGATTAGTAGGAAACTGTGCCTTGAAGTGAGACAGTATCTCTATCACTTGAAGAGACATAACTGGTCTTCTACTTACAGAATATTTGTTGTAATTTGCCCAGTGCTTTCGGGCTGTGTTACGCAGTAGTTAACATGATTACCATTACAGCCATATGTGAATTTAAAATCCATACTTCCTTCAAATCTTAGACTGATTTACATATTAAGACCTTGTAAGCAGATCTGAAGGTATAACAAGATGTTAAAAATAAAAAAAAGAACACTGACTAACATTGACTAGTAATTTGTTGGTTTTGGGGTTGAAGTTGGGGAACGAGAGCTAAAATAGTAATTGACTAAGTTGCAGTAATCATGACTGAGAGTTTAAGTGATAATTGACTGATGCAGTCCAGAGAAACCATTTCTACTGGTTAGTTATGGTTTGCATTTAACATAGAGGACAAAACCCACATTGACCAAATATGGCCTCTCTCATATTTAGTTTATGGATTGTATCTGTTGAAGTTAGTGATAAAAAATTTTGCAGCTGCTTCCTGTATGTCCTTAATTCTTCAGTGCCAATGCATTCGAAGATCAGAGAAACTGTATTTCTTTTCATATGCTGCAATTCAAATAGTGTTATACTAATTCAAATCAAGCCTATCAGTTCAAACTCATTGGAGGCAGCATAGTACACTTGGCATCTGCTTTAGTCTTTTGGTTCATTGGGGAGGTTAACCATGTCTAACAGGCAAACTCCCACCCAGCTCCAGAATCTTCATCATCTCAAGCTGAATGTGCAGTTGGAAAGTCTGTAGATATTTGTGAAAGCACAAGTGCATGGGAGTGCATGTGTGCACAGCAAGATAAAAACTTTGAGCCTTCCTCTTCCCCTTGCAAAGAACGCTTTTTCCGATGCCATTTCTTTCATCACTGAGATCATCCACACCATAAAGATAGATAATTCTTAACACAGTGCCCACCTAATAGTCTGTTTTTTTAAAGATATTGCCATTTCAGCATTGAATGAAAATTGTTGTTGATGTGCTAGTCTTCAGAAACAGAGGTAATGTGATGTAGCTGGGAACTGAGGTGAAATAAATCCCTGTTTATATCTGATCTCTGGTGCTAATTTCTGTTCCAAATGTAGCAGTTTTATTTACATTTACTTAATTGTATGCTGTAGCTGCTTCTTTTTATGTTTGTTTTGATATTATTTAAAATAGAAATCTTAAGTAAGTTTTATCTGAATGCAGTTGTGACTCTTGCAAATTTTGGGTAGACCTCAAATAGACAGCAGCTATCCCCGGAACGTAAACCCAAATAAGGCATGAAGGGACAATACAATTGTATTTGCTACCGGTTCAGGGTTTTCTGTTTTGTTTGGTTTGTTACAGATGTTTACAGTTAGTTTCAGTTGATTCTAGTAGCTCTCCAGCTAGTGAGGCACAACAGCTATGATTTATCCAAAGACTCTAAATTATTAAGCTACTGTTGTGAAAATGTTTCTGATGAGGCAAGTTTTTAAATTTTACTAAATACAAAAATTGCACCAAGTCACTAGAGATACCATTTCCTCATCATTATATTAGAAATGATTGTTATAAACTTGCATTTCTCAAGAATGCTTGACCCATCTTGCCACAGTGACATTGATTCCTGGTGAAATAATAGTCAGTGATGTGATTTACTGGAGTTTATTGTTCCTGTTGGTTTTGGGAAAGGAGGGCTGATAAAAGGAGGCAGAAGGAAAATGCAAGAATATAACTAAAAAATGATGCTCTGAGTTAGTTTTGCTTTGAAATAGAATAGTTTGTCACAGTGACCTGTTTCTCACACATGCTGTTATTTCACTCAGCAATAAACACATTCTCCCCACCTCATAACTAGGATTTCAAAACTGATTCTTTTATAGACTTCTTCAGAGCTTAATTGAAATCTTTTACTTGCTGCTCCTGCGGGGATGTGGTGTATGCAAAAGTGTGGTCATGCATTTATTTTTGTAGAGGGCGAGGCACAGCAAGGATATATACAAAGTGTGACAGAAAAGAGAAGGAGCTCAATCTAAAAAAACTTAAGAACAGAGCAGAGTGGTGGCCTTTGTTGCAGGGAGCTGACTTGCACTAGGTTCAAAGATTCTCCCCAGCCCTCTTAACAGGCAGTCACAGTGCATAGGAACACTTGACCTTATTATCACAGCCGTAGTTCAGAAAAGCTCTTCAACGATGGATGGAATCTGTTGGTGCAGCATTAATCATTCTGTAATATAGAAAAATTTGGCAAAAATAGAAAAATCTAGTGATTGCAATAATCAAACTTTTTTTTAATAGTCTTAAGCTGAAGTGAAACACTTCACTGAAGCTAAATTTGCACTTAGGAAAGTGTCTAGCAGTAAAGAGTTAAATAAAAAGAATGTCATGCATGTGTATGTGATTCTAAATCCAGAAGTGTTACATTTCCTTTGTTGGCATTAGTTTCTGCTGAATATACAGGATATATATGGTGAAGACTAAGCCCTTCTGTTATTGGTCTGAAGTGTTTTAACAGAAGTGTGGCATGCTTGGCTGAAAAGACTGGAGGTTTTAACAGATCAAAGGCTGTATATTTTGTTCTTGCTGGATATTTTTCTGCTTACCCATTTGAGTTGTATTGACCAACTTCATTAACAGGAATTTTATCTGGAACAAGACTTCCTTTAAGAATCACTAGTGTGTAAAGTAGTGCTATGTGGTAGAATTTTGTCTCAAGTGCTTATAGCAAAAGCTTTTGAATTGTTTTTTGATTGTTTTGGTTTTTTTTCTATCAAGTATTAATTGTCATCTTTAGGGGCGGCTCCAGTCTTCATGGCTCTTGATGAAAAAAAAAAGGGTAGGAAGCTATTGAAAGGTGCCATTTTTCTGATCTCATGTAATTCTCTACTTGCTGTCACTGCTAAAGATGGAGTCTTAATATTGTCCAAAGATGTAGACTAACTATTGAATATTCAGGGAAATGCAAGCATCATGAGATATTTCTGCTAGGATTGCTTTATTTTTCCTGTGTTTTTTGAGATTTTCCCCATCCTAAACCCAGCTGTTCAACAGTTAACTCCTTTAAGTGGCTGTGCTGCAATCTACCCTTTTGTCTTGTAACTGTGGTGAGCCTTGAGATTAATGCTTCATAGAAGGGCTTGTGCTGGCTTTTTACAGAGGTGCTCAGTAGAAAGAGGTTTTAGGAGAACTCGTGTTTCCTAAAGTCACCTGCAAGTCCCTTTGCTGGAAGGAAGGAGATGAGGTGGAGGCTGTGCCACTTGCTCATTTCCAATTAACAGTCCTATTCTGTTTCCCACAGAGCCTGTAAAATGAACATGTGTTGCCCAGACTTAGGCAGGAAAGTAAAGCTTTTTAGAATATGTGACAATAAATATTTTCAGTTGTCATTGTTCACAGGTCTGAAATCTCCATGTGAAAATACTACCTCAAGAAGGTTGATAGACAACTGTCATATCATTTTCTCTTTTTTCCCTTGCCTCTTCCTAAATTCACAGTAATAATGCAACTTTTTTTCCTTATTATTTGTTTGGTTTGTTTGTGTTGGGTTTTTGTATGTTTTAATTTTCATTCCCCCTTTTTTTGTAACTAAGGACAATTACTTCATAACACCAAAAGATATATCCTAACAACAGCAAACGTATCTTCTATGTGCAGTAAAAGCATAACAATATAAAGCAGGAGAAGATGACATATCATTGTCTAGAATACTAGATAAATAATGGATTTGATACAATGGCAAACAAAATTGCTGGAAAAACAAGGGCAGATTTGACCATAATTGAAACAGCTGTTATTTGCACTATCTGTTTTTTGGAGAATAGTTGTTTGAACATTTGACAGCTGTAATATCGCCTTTTATATATATTTTGATCGTATTGTTTAGTACAGGCTGTCTATTTTGTCGGTATAAGTAGACTACAGCTGTTTTTGTCAGAAGCACTGAGTAGCTATGCACCTGTGGTATACAATCCTGTTTCTCTTGGCCTTTCTCTTTTAAGTGAAATTGAAGTCTTTATTGCTTTTCTTACATACTCTGCTTTTTATCAGCTGAGAGACAAAGTTGAAGGCTTTTTCCGTTGTAGCAGACCGGCTTTGAAAACTTGATAAGTGAATTTTAATTTTCCTTATATAAGGTCATATTAATAAAAAAATTACACTATAGCTGGAAAATGGAACATGAAGTATGCCGCCTGTATTTTGATCTCTATTTCATCCTTCATTGGGTAATTGCTTCTCTGTTTTCCAGTTTGACAATTAAGGATCAAGATGGCAATGCTTTCCTTTCACTGGCAAAAGCTGGCATTGTTGGATACAATGTCTCATGACATTGCAGTGTTCTCTGTGTTGCTGCTTCGAGAATATGGGATGCTTTGATTAGTTGCTTAAGCTGGGCAAATCCAAACCTTGGTGTTTGCTTCATGAAAGGCCAGGTTGGGTCCAGCAAGATTTTCTAGCACAGGCTCAGTCCCATGTGAACACAGCGATGACATTTGTGGGGCCAACTTGTACCTGCAAAAAGGTTAATGGCTTTTGTGCAGCAAGAAACTGAATTCTCTTGTTGCTGCATCCATGGCACAGTTAACTCATACAGTAGTAAATCGTTCCGCTATAATTGAGAGCTGACCAAGTTTACTTTTCATGAAACTCAATAGTTAAAATTCTGAACTAACAGTTAGGGAGAATTAATTCAAATAAGATATTTCTGTATTTAGATTTCACTGTCTTTTTGTTACCTCTTACTCTTTGACTTCCTTCATTTAAAGCAAAACTCATCATGCCTTCCTAATCATGCATCAGGAGTGTATTAAAGTCTTGTCACAAAATATAACATCATGCATCAAAAACTTGTGGTTGTTCTCCGCTATTGTCAACAGCAACTGTTTGACTGCTTGTCACTGTGAAATTAAGCCAACACAGACAAATTTCTGTTTTTTCCACTATTGCATTTCTTCAGGTTATCCTTCTTTTGCCCTTATCACTAATATTACAAATATGTGTTTCTCCCAAAGAGATTGGTAATTAATTCAGATAATGTTGGTCAGCACCCTTTGAAAAAGGTGTATGAATGCCCTCTGAAAACAAGATTTCATGTGGGAGCATTACATTCATTACTCTGTCAGAAACATAACATGCACAGATGTGTTGGAACACTGAACTGTGTTTGTCTTAAGTGTTACAACAGCTTAGTTTTCAGATTGCAAAGAATATTTTCACAGCTTTTAAGGATTGGAAACCCCTCAGCTCCTCACCCCTTCCCTTATTGAAAGCATAAATTCTACAAAAATGGAAGTGGCCACCTAAGAAGAAATTGATAATTGAGGATATCAGTAACTGCTGACTTAACCTAACCTTCATTCAGATTATTTTCTTGAAGGATCTGATTAATTATTCTCTTACATTTACAGGGCTAATTACAACCACATCCAGAAAACTAGATCGAGAGCAGCAGGAAGAGCACATACTGGAGGTAAATAATTTATTTAGATGGCTGAAAAACAGTGACTGTAAGTTCATTGCTCTTGTACAGAGATTAAATTTGCCAGACTTGATTACTATATGAAGAATTTTTAAAAACTGTGTTTCAGAAATAATTTTCTTCTATATTCATTATGTTGCAATGCAGATAACCACCTCTCTTATAAAAACAGTGTATTGAGGCTTTTTTGCTAAAAAAGCGTAAGGGTACAGCTGGAATGCAATTTTTTTTTCTATATCTGAAAACAAAGATTTTCTTTCAAATGGTACAAAGCCATGATTGTTAAAATGAGTGTGATTCCTCTCTTTATCTTCCTGTGTAATTATTGGAATAGCTATTTCAGCCTAACTTTTGCTGAGTATAGACTTCTGAAAAAGAAGTGCAGAATGTTTTTATAATATGGAGAATACAAAAGATGATATGTGAGTGGCCCTATTTTCTGCATGGCGTATTTACCAATCACATCAGTTGCAAGACACGCATTATAGAGCCTGAGTCCAAGAGCATGAAACTTGCAACAAAGTGCTTTTATTTAGCTACATTTAATTGATTGCCTGGAATTTATTTAAGAGCTTTTCTCATTCTCTGTCAAACAGCCTCAAAGGAAAACACTTAGAGAACTTTAGGTCATCATATTTGCAACATTGTCGAGCAGTGTAACGGCATGGTACTTCACCTGAAGACTTAGTATTCACAGTGATCCTTACGTCCTGAGATTTATCTGGAACATTTATTGTGCTTCTTTTCCTGAATGATAGATAAAAGGCTGCAATGGGAGTTGGCCAAATTAATGTTAAAGACAGAGAAGCAACTCTAGACTTATTCAAAACTTGTTAAATCCTTAGAAGGGTGTTCCAATAAGAATGCAATAACTGCAGAGATGTGGATATGAATGTATTTATTCCCTGTTAACACAAACTATCTTCTTGCATAGTTGCAATATATGTGCAGTCTTCCTGGGCCTTTTGTATCCTTTGGTGCACTGCAAGCTGAATAATGCAGCTGTTGGACCAAATTTTTTATCATTATTTTCATTGCTGTATCAGCTTTGGAAAGAATGCTTTGTACCTAAGTAGCAATGGGGCAGAATTTCCTCTGCACTGTGTTTCTAGAAGTAATAGTAAAAAAATTAATTAAATGGCAAATCTGATTTAGTACTAGACATAGTAGTCCTGTAAATTTTAAAGTAATTACATAATTCTCTTTTCAAATTGCCTCATCAAATCTTGTGGTCTCAGTTTCCCAAAGCACTTTGTGTCCATTATGTCTTATTTCTTGACCATTGCTATGTATATTGGTTGTAAAGTTGGTAAATCATGATTTTTACTTCCCTATATACTATACTGGGTTTTGTATTAGATTTACACAGTAAATAAAATGAGCTGTGGATTGTTTTCTGATCTGGAGGCGACATGGCACATATGGCTTTGATTGCTTTATACCTTATCCCTGGAACAGGGTGGCCACATCCAAGTTGCCTGTTGAAAATTGTGTCTGAATTGTGTGAATTCTCAGGCTGCAGCTAAGCAACGTGTGTGTGTGTGCTACTTGTTCTGGGCCAAAACTTATGCCAGAGGTCCCACTCACGTTGTAATGTTATGGGCAGTTGTCTGCTAGCAGTCATGCTAATTTAAGTTTAACTTTATAACCTTAAGCTAACATGTACAGAACTCAGAAAGTTTATTTTTAGGATTACAGTGTCACGTAATGGTACATAAATCCTCCTGCTTTCATCATTCTGTATAAAATAGCAGTTAAGGCTCGTTGCTCTTTAGTTTAGAGCACTGTTTATTGCCTGCTGGTGTAATTTATAATTCTTCACTCTTTGTTCATTTTGAATCCCAGCTGGTTGTTAAAGTTTTAACTAAAAGTGTGTGAAGTATCTGGCAGAAGAACTCTTAACTACAGAGCAATACTGACAGACAGACCGGCCTGAAGTAGCAGTTTTCCCATGTGTTAGTTTTATGTTTACAGCTCTGATAATAGGTTGGAAAGAAACCCAAAAATGCTCAGAATGGTGGACAGTATTATGACCCAAGTGCTAAGCATCTGGCTAATTGAGCATTGAAATATTGACCAGATGGGTTGG
This sequence comes from Callaeas wilsoni, assembly GCA_013398955.1. Lineage (NCBI taxonomy): Eukaryota > Metazoa > Chordata > Aves > Passeriformes > Callaeidae > Callaeas > Callaeas wilsoni. The sequence continues at coordinate 79,147 of VWPU01004160.1, read as the reverse complement.
TGGGTTTATTACTTTTTGCTATTAAATTTGATCTTTGATTGCACTTCTGCTTACATAATAGTAACTAGTATGCCCCATTTTTTTAATCCAAATTTATAAGTGTTTTCTGACTGCCAATTGGCACTTCATTATGCAGTTATTTTAGATTAGCTTCATGTTATTCTCTCATATCTTAGTATTCTGTTATTTCAGTAATTCCTTCAAAACTGATGTTGCATTCAAATCAAATAGATGTTTCTCAAATTTGCCTTTGTTTTTTGCTTAGTTCAGGGCAATGCTAATTTTATGTAAATGGACATGTTATCCTATATCCCTTGTAATTTCCTCATTTGGTATATGCTTTGGTCTTCTCATTGGGTTTGGTTGGGGTTTTTCTGCGAACTGAAAGATGTGTGGTGATGTTCCATTACACGTACTAAAGGGAACAGATATTTCATATATGTGGAAATCATACCATCTGTTAGAGATGAGCATGAATACTTGCATTTCATGTATCAAAATACTAAGATAAAAGCTGAATATACTTTTGAGTGCCTTTTGTAAATACCTAATAGCTTTAGGCAATTGCTTTAACTGAAGTTAGAGGATAACTGTACAGCTGTTTAGGCAGTTGTAGGAAAATCTCATTTAGGGAGGAGCATTGTTGGAAGGACCATGTTTGAGCTCTAACTTTACCCTTTTTAATAAAAACAGGTAACAGTAACAGACAACGGTACTCCTGCAAAATCAACAATTGCACGGGTGATTGTGAAGGTCTTAGATGAGAATGACAACAAGCCTCAGTTCTTGCAAAAATTCTACAAAATTCGGCTTCCAGAGCGTGGTAAGCCAGAACGTGAGAGGACTGCTAGGAGAGAGCCAATCTATCGAGTTATTGCTGTAGATAAAGATGAAGGCCCCAATGCAGAGATCTCCTACAGCATTGAAGATGGTGATGAACATGGCAAATTCTTTATTGAACCAAAAACTGGAATGGTTTCATCAAAGAAATTTTCTGCGGCAAGGGACTATGATATCCTTTCAGTGAGTGAAAATCTTTTATATGATGAATATGTAAAGTGTTCTTTTATTTGTTCATTTCTTATTCAGTAGCTGGCAGGTGAGTGACTGCAGTATCTGAAGGAAGAAAGCTTCAACAAATCCAGAAGTACTGTTTTGTGTGTTTGTTTGGTTTTTATTAAAGGATGATTTCAGATGTTTATATTGTGTATCAAGAACTGCTGTTCTTTCCCAGAACTTGACAGATAATGTATGTGATGAGGGAACATAAACAATCAATTTTACTCACCTTCAGGAAGAAAGCAAAATAAAAGTGAATTTATGGTAACAGTTTGTGCTGCTATCAGGTGCTGCATACTTTTTCTCCATTTGCTGCCCAGATAATGAAGGGCAAGTGGCACTTTGAGAGACACTTAACCTTTTTGGAAATATCTCACATGAGCAAACATGCTTGGAGCTTATTACTGCTTTCTATTTATGTGACATAATGATGTATGTGATCCTGTAGCCTAAAAGATGTGTCTGTTTCACAGATTAAAGCTGTAGATAATGGTCGTCCACAAAAATCTTCGACTACACGGCTTCACATAGAATGGATTCCAAAGCCCGTCCCACCCACAGAGCCTATTTATTTTGAGGAATCATTTTTTTCTTTTACGGTGATGGAAAGTGACCCAGTTGCTCACATGATTGGTGTAATAGCTGTTGAACCTCTTGGAACACCACTTTGGTTTGACATAACGGGTAAGGATGCCTTAAGGGCCTTTATTATTAGAAACAAATGCATGGAGTCTGAGATACTGGAGGGCTCATTGCAGCTTGGTTTTAATCACTCTTCTAAATAATGCAAGGTTTTGACACTCTTTAAATGCAGATGCAGATTTTATAAGTCAAAATCATTTCATTTTTATCAATGCCACTCTGTATCAAAGATTAAAATTAAGTTGCAAAATATCTGCTGTGTTGCAGTTTCAAAAATGGTTTATGAATGTTGTGTCACTGAAATAAAAACTAATGAAGTCAATCTCATAGACTGTATGATAGGAAAGGAAATAAAATGCTAGCTTTCTGCAAATCAGAATAGCATGCTCAAAAAGAGATTATACTGTTCACATGGATTTCTTCTCCTCTGGGCTGCTTCTCAGTTTGCTGTCCTTTGATTCAGTACTACAAGGAAAGCTTGCAATATTCCTAACCCCTTCTTCCTGTACATATTCTTTCTACTAAATAATATCTTAACCTCTACCATTGAAAGGGAATTTCTAATCAGTAATATGACTCTATATATGTTGACGTCATGGTAACAAAATTAATAGTACTTTTTTGACGTTTAGACTTAGTCACTAGACTTATGAGCACCAGTAATACACAGAGTGTTCACTGCATAGCTGATAGTAAAACCAAGTTCTGTTGTGTGTTAGAATCAAGGAGAATGGCATAGCTTTGTTTCTGGACAGGTGCCTTGTAGTGAACTGCTTCTAGTCTTAAGTAAACTCTTTCTGTCAATCTGTCAGACTCTGATTTGTCTCCTACATTCATGAGAGAAGGATCTTTTTCATCTTGGTTACTGCTGAAAACTTTAGCCATGATTATGGGGTTAAGTTGCTGGGAAGAGCATACTTTAAATTATTTCTCAATAATTTAAGTATTTTAAACATCTATTTTTCTGGTATGTATTTCCTGAGGCATGCTGAGAACAGCAACAGTTAAAAATAAAGTTTATGAAACTGACACATGTAGCAGAAATATATAAATGCCAAATACTTGAGGGTGTTTTCAAGAAATTTTCACATGAAAACAGATACAATTCTTCCCTAAAATCATGCTTCATGCATGAACAATCTGCGATGATAGTGATAGTCATTGCTAACACATTAAATACTTACACAAAATTTTTTAAATGGTTCTTTCTAATGTATTCTTGAAAAAAAAGTTCCTGTCCAAATAGATTATAATTGAATAAAAAGTGTTGGCATTTAGACAAATCTAAGGGTTACAGATCTGTGCAACTCTGTATAAGGATTAAAAAGTTGAGGATGCTTTCTCGTATTCTCATATGAACAAAATTCTGCATTAGAGGTATTTTGGAACCAAGGCTGCTCTTTCACTGTTCTCCCAAACACACTCAAACACACATAGATATGGGAGTAGAAAAGCATAAAGGATAAAAATAAGTGAGCAGGAAAAATGAGGAGGTGTCATGTACTCTAATTCAAATTAGGGTTATCCAGTCAACAGCAAACAGAAATATCTGTAGACCGAAATCAGGAAACGTTAAGAAAGTGACATTGCCAGAAAAAGGTGAGCAGCTCATGGAGATGAAAGAGAGTAGATAGAGGAGGCCTCAGAGGTTTTTGGAGTATGAATACAATACAGCAGTGATGTTTTCTGTGGCCTTTTATTAGGAAAATTTTTTAATTAGATTGAGGACATACTTTTCTGTTGTTCTTAGTGTGCTTCAACTGCTGTGCACTCTGAACAGTGTGTACATCTGAATAGAATTCTGATTGATAGTATTATTTTGATCTGCTCCTTCTAAGTATGCAGCACAGTTTGGACATTTACATATTTTTATTGTTTGCCTAATGCAGAAAATTAATAATCTTTTCCTGCTCTTTTTATAAAGACATATACAGAAAACTCCATGGGGAAAGAGCATAACTTGTCCAAGCATTGCAAAATAAACCATTTTATTTTGATGGTTTTCTTAGTAAAAGTGTTTTGGAAAATTTGATATATGATCATGTTGTGAAGTTATGGGCTACTCTTACAGGTGGTCACTTTACTGCCCTTTTACTGTTTCTAATAGCATGAATGAATTTGATTGACAGCTTTCCTTTGTGTTCTGTGCTTGCTTTCCATGCTTTCTTTCTTTTTGGCTGAGCCAGGAGACAAGCTTGCTAGTGAAGTATTTTACATCTTACAGATGGCTTGTGACCTGAACTGTACAGCAGAAGGTATCTGCTGAGATCACATAATTTATTACCAGATTATGAGATCTGAAATGAAAGCGTACATTTATAAACTATTTATTTTATTAACCCTTCGGAAATCAAAGTGCTCACGGTTGCATTTGTGACAGGTTCGTTTTTGTTTTGTTTTGTCATCATTACATTTATACAGCATCAATTCTGAGCATCCAGTTTTGGCTTTGGCCAAAACTGTTGCTGTTACACTTTCGGTGTACTAGATGCAGAAGTTTGGGTTGAGTTCTGCTTCAATGGATCACCAGATATCACTACTACTACAAATACAGGCAAGGCCCTGGTGATTTGCTTGATAAGGAAGGGAAAAGTGTTGGTTAGAGAGCTTGTCCTTGTGTCAGAAAAACTGATTGTACCAATTCATATCCATTCACTTTACTCTTCCCTTAAAATGTAGAGGACTTCATTGAGACATCTGAGAAAATGGTTTTGCCCACCAGCTGTAAAAGGAAAAACTAGATTCACCTTCTTAAACTTGACATACTGCACAAAGCCCATTAAAAAAATTCATGTACATCTGTTAAGAAAAGAAAAAAGCTGCTGCCTTTCATGATGTCCAGTTTCTATCCATTTGAGTGATTCAGAAACTGCTGGTGGGCCAGTAAGAGGAGTTGGCTTTCAACTGAACTAGGAAAATTTATGCAATGTTGATTGTTATCAAATATCTCAAATCCAGTGAAGCAGAATCCAGCCCATCTTTCCTAAACTGATATGTTGGTCATGCAGTGGAACCTTTTAAAGGTGAAATCATTTTTACATGTGAATGGGGGCTCATTTCAGTATGTACTGTTTTTTTCTTGGACTAAGTTCAAATTTACAACCTTTGGAACTTCACCCTCTCACTTCTAACCTTGGCTTTTCATAAAAGGCATTTAGTGATTTGCAAAGCTTAGCATGTATAATCTTGTTAAAGAAAAAAAAAAAGGCACTCAGATGATATCTGAATCCTATCTGCTATCCTTGTAAAATATAATTAGAAAAACACATGCCCATAATTAGGAGAAATTGGTTTGCCATATCTAGCACTGGCTTGACCAAAATAAAAATTGATTCTTCCATTTTAGGCAGTTTATTGAGAGGTTTAAAGCAATTGTAGTTAAATGGCAGTATTTATCATCGCTAATAGTATTTGGACATAATGGACATTGCATTCTCAGGACAGTCTGCTCCGGGTGGCAGGATGATGATCCATTAAATGTTTAAGCGACTGACTGTAGCTATTGATCTACACAGTTATTTAACTATATTTCAAAGAGTAATTTGAAAATTTCACAAGGGAAATTAAGATAATTTGCTTCAGAAAAGGAACTTGGCCCTATTTAAACATTGGGCATTTAAACATTTAGCACTATTCTGAATCCTGCCTATCTCAGTAGGAGTGAGATAGTGAATTCTTTAGATACTCAACATTAAGATGAGAATCCCTTCGAGGTACTGTAGCTTTTTCAGCCTTATTTATAGTCATATATGCATATAATATGTACTCTGCTCCAAAAAACAAAAATTTGACTGTATGTCAGATTTGGGATTTTAATGTATAAAAACTACATTTTTCACTTATTAGCTGACAATCTGCCCAAAAGGAACTATTGCATTTGACTCAGTAATTCTCAATTTCCTGATACATGGAATCATTAAATTCCATGGATTTTTTTTTTTTAAGTAGAGAATCTTGCTAATGAGAATGTACCTGCTGACTTTCCACAAGTCAGACAAGTCAGCTTTGTCCAAAACTAATCAGTTTTAAGTATCTATTAGCAGTATATCATGTTACCAGGAAAAAAACCCAAAGTGTTTAAACTAAATGTATGTATAAATATATGTATATATAGTTCCACTTTCATTAAGCATTGGAAGACAGAACATGATCATGCATGAAAACAATGAAGCAATAATGCGTTTTATTGACTTCTCCCTCTCACAATTTCCTGAACAAGGTGGCAACTATGACAGTCGATTTGATGTGGACAAGGGCACAGGAACCATCATTGTTGCAAGACCTCTTGATGCAGAACAGAAATCAAATTACAACTTGACAGTAGAAGCAACAGATGGAACCAGATCTATCAGCACTCAGGTAATGAACTTTCTGATGAAACACTTATAGAAAGAGTGTGTAGCTGGAGGGTGGGGAAGGTGTTGGGTTTTCCTCTTACCATTTTTTTCCTCCTAGGCAATGAACATGGTTAATCTAAATTAGGGACTTTGTCTACAAGAGAAGTGGATTCTGATATGCACAGAGCTGTGTTGTTTGCTGGTTTAGGTGTAAGGTTGTGTGTTACTACACTGTAGTCTGAACCAACAGCTTTTAAGTTACATCATGTTCCTACAGCTAAATAAATGAAAACAGAAACTAAGCCCCTGCATGCATGGTTTTCTCACAACAAAAGGATTAATACTACTTATCTGAATTACTCCTCTTTACCAGCCTTCCGCGAAATCGCTAAATAAATTGATTATTGTACTTGAAATTTAAAGACAACCATTTTAAAATGTTGTGGTTCCCCTCCCCTTGCAAGATGTGCGGATGACCAGTTGTACAATGTCCAAGTAATGTTTTATATGAAACTGGGCTGCTTCTTCTGCATAGTGTACATATAGAAACAAGGTTTAGATTAAACCATCTCTTTGTATCGTCCCAAACACTCTATTTTAGCTTTGGTGGAAATAGAGATTGCTAAACAATCTCCAAAATGCAGCAACCTCAGACAAACCAATTCTTTAAAATTACCTTTTTACTAAGGCTCTGTGATGGTGGCAATTCTTTGCAGTTGGACTAGTAAGTTCACTTTAAGGTGCAGAAGCCTTTTGTGACAGTACTGGAAAGAATTCATAGTAAAGTAGTTTATGATGTATATCCTGCCTGTTTCTCCCATCTAATTTCTTTCCCCAGCCCAGAACCTGAATGTATTTGAAAGAACAGTTTAGCTGAGGCTGGTGTGAATAGAGCCATGATCGTAGGGGAGCTTCTCTTTTCTTCCAAATAGGAAGGAAAGGCTTTATTTACTGATTAAAGACTGTTGGACTTGGACAGTGATGTGTGTGTATTGCCTACCCCTATCATTGACCTAGCCCTCAGGCACTCAAAGAGCAATAAGTGGGTTGCTGCTGTCTTTTCTGTACCTAGAGATCTGTGCTACAAATGCAATTTCTTCCTGTTCAGCTTATGTGCAGTACATATGTTTTTCTGTTATCTTTTCTATTGTCTTATATGTTGTCTTCTGCTTTTGGCCAGAGGGAAGGATGTTTCTTGTCAATGTTCAGGATTTTAAACAGAATCTTTGTTGAGCTGACTGCATGTCTGGAGGCTTGATAGGTCAAATTTAGTAAATTTGATAGTAGAAGCTGACCAAGTTTAGCAGTTTCCTTTGAGAAATGCCTTTTCCTTTAATGGTGACAATTGTGAGTGATTTTTCTAGACCATGAATCTTCAAAGACAGCAGCATGTTTCCCAGCAGGAACTTGCTGCAATCATAGCTGTGGTGCCATTGCCTCTGGTGCTGCTAACCACCATAAAAGGTTTGGCGAATCCTGCTGTAAATTTGTTAAATTTGCCTACTTGTAGTAAAAATATTGAGCAGATTCACTTCTAGCGATTACAGAATGCTGGATAGAAGGCAGGAATTACTTTGGACAAAAAATAGAAGAAACACAAATTCAGCTAAAAGTCAGAAAGACAGCAAGAGGCTTTTCCATACACAATTCCCACCCTACTCCAAAAATGCAGTCAAAAATGCCATCATATAATGTGTTGGGGTAGCCTGGGGACTGGGAAAGGTTTAATATGGGGCCTTGGTGAGTGAATGCAGATAGCCTATGCAGTGCTGCTGCTTGCATAGCTGAATTTATGCAGATATCCTGAGCTGTCACAGTTGAACCATAATCTGTTTTGTCTTTTAGAACAAGCAAGAACTGGAAGGTGAAAAAATTACTTCAACCCTCACCCCTTCTCTTTCTCTGAGTTATGTGATTCATTTAGCTCTTCTTGGAAGTGCACAGTGTACCTTTTGTTCAAGTTCTTTAAATGAATTTGTTATTTTAACATTGTGTGAAGCTAAGTGAACATGATAAACATTTACCACAGCACTCTTCTCCAGAAGAATTGGAGTAGTAGTCTTAAGTTTGACATTTCTGTGATTGCTTTTTCTATAATCGTTTTTCATATCTTTCTCTTCCTCTCTCAGGCTTGGCAGGATCAGAGATTGTGGTTTCTCTTACAAAAAAGCACAAAGACATCCTTTGCGTTGTCTTCCTTTTACCCTGCTTGTGGGATGAGCACAAGTTACGCTGTTGGAGTCTCATGTTACTGTGGTGTATAGACTGAGGAGTGTGGATTAGTTCAAACTCTGCAACTGTCGGTGCATGATCCTGATTTTAATTGATTCTCTGATCTCCCCCATAACTCCTGGCCCACCCAAATGCACTAATCTGTTAAAATAACCCTCAGGACTATCACTCAAAAGATGCATTTCAGATGAGTCTTAAATTAGGGGGTTAAAAATGTTGATACAAAATCAAACCTGAAGGTGTGATTTATGGCTGCCAGTATGTAGACTCCATTACACAATGCTGAAATACTGATGATGAAAGTTTAAATGCTTGTGTGGCATTGGATTCTTCTAAGAGCTGTTAAACAATTAAAATGGAGTGACAGGCAAAAGAAATTCTGAATTCTGAGTGCATACATGAGGAACAACAATATGCCATACAGAGCTTTTAGCTTACAAAGTAATTGCTATAAACACTGGATATACAGTAAACAATTTAACAGCCCTAGATTAACAGCAGAGTAAGTAATTTTACATTTAATTTGAAAAAGGAAATGACATTTGCAAGAAATTGGGGAGGGGCACAAGAAATGAAAATCTTACTGTGTAAAAGCAGTGTATTGAATCTGACTTTTAACTGGAAGGCATTTGCTGGCCTTGGGCCATTAACATCTGTAGAGTATTTGACTCTTTCAGGACTTCAGTTAAATAGCTTTTTTGAAAAATAAAGCAATAGTAGGCGTGGAGGCTATTAGAATTTTGCATGCATCTAAATGCCAAATGCATGAGGCAAAGCAAGGACAAACAAATTCCAGGCCTACAGTAGTGGTGTTTGACATGGTGTTAGAAATTACTAGTGTCACACTTGGAAGGATTATGATTAAAAATAAAATAAAAATACAGAAACTAAATAACTAAATCCCACAAATCAGTGTACCTATGTACTGAAACAGAAAAGGTTATTCACAGGCTGTAAGTAGTGATGAATGAACTATTGAATTGATTTTTGGGGGAAAACAAAAAGAAAAGGTCCTCTTTCTGGCTATAGCCACTTGCAGTCATTGCTATACATTTTTTTCATTGAAAGTAATACTTCAGATGTTTTGCAGATAATTGCAGCATTTTACCTATTGCTTTGCTATTGCAGAATATTTATTCTTGCTTTATGCAAAATTTATATGGATGGGATACTTTGAGAATGAAGTATAGAATAATCTTCATTTACTGCATTTTTGCATGCTTTTTTGCTTGCGATTACACTGCTCTACAGAGACATTTAGAACTGGAATGAAGTTATATTATCTCTGGATAATACAACTTTTTATTTATGAAAATTATTATAAGTATATCAATGTAACTATAATGTAATTATGGGACAGGATTAGATTTTAAACTCCACATAGACTCAGTAAATGAAAAATGATGCTAAAGCAATCTAAAGGAACATTATGTTTAAATATTGTGCATTGAGTATGTTTTGTCAATGGCACATATCTTCTCTATAACTTAGTAGCAATCAATACATCCCTATGCAAATTGAGGTTTCACCTGCCAGATTATTAATAGATTTGAAGTCCTTCCTCAAAGTAATCCTGGGCTGCTTTGTTCTCTGGATAACCAGTGTGCATTGCTCTCAGTGGGATCTGTGGGCAGAAGGCAGCTGTGCAACACAGCCCTTGCACAGCTTTGCAAAATGAGTGGAGCTTCTTTAGTTCCAGAGAATTTTGTTTCAAAGATCTTGTTATGGTCTGCTAATGTCAAGCTTTTCTATATGGTGCCTCTTTAATGTGCAGATCTTTCTTAAGAGAGATAATATTAGCGTATTTCATTTAATTGAATCTTACAATTTCATTGAGAAATGTTCAATAGCTAGTTCTATTTTCTGCTACATGTTGCGTTAGAATAACATGAGTTCTTCATGTGTTTTGTTCTCAGATACACTAAACCATATTTTTCTGTATGGGTCTTTAAAACTGCACTCACAATTATTTCTGAAAGTGCTTTCCATTTAACTTCAGGGTCTTAACAGTTTACATGAAAATTTGGTCCTCTTCCAAAAGGTAATTGCACATCTAGCACCTGTCAGTTAGCCTCAGTAAGAATTCCTGACTTGAAAATCAGGTTTCCTTAGTAAATTTATTTAATAGTTTACATTGGAAAGAGCCCCTGGAGTTCTAGTTAAAACTCCTGGTCAAAGCAGAGCAAACTGCAAAGTCAATCAAGTTTTTCAGTGACTCGTCAGGTTCTAACTGCCTGGGATGTCTAGGCTCAACACCTCTTCCTTGGACTTGCTTTTATACTGGTGTTAAACAACTATCCTTGAAAAAACTTTTTTCTTATGTCTGGTTGTATTTTCTCTTATTGGAGCTTGTGAATGTCACCTCCTTTCCTTTTACTGTGCATCTCTGAGAAGAGTCTGGCTCTTTCCTGCACCCCTCCTGTGGACAGATTGCTTTTCAATCCCTGCTGATTTTAATGACCTGTCATTGGATTTGTTTCGTTTTGTCAAGATCTCTCTTGGACTGCAGGGCTTAAAACTGTAGTGGAGCTACATTCCCACCAGTGAGTGTCAAACAGAAGGGGGTAATTCCTTCCCCCTGCCCTTATTAAAGCAGCCCAGTGGGCAGTTAGACAAGTTACCAAAAGGGAACCCATTGGGTCACATTATGCTTGTCCACCAGAATCTGCAGAGGCATAAAGTAATAACATCACTGAGAGAAAAATGAATCTTAGAGTATGTAGGATTCTTTTCACTTGAGTTGAAGATAAACTTTGTGTTTTCCATACATTTAAAATGATTGCTCTAATATATCAAATTGTGTATTTCTAGTTGAGTTTACCAGTGTGGAGAAAAACTGCAGCCTGAGCAACTAATGTGACAAGTAATGGAATACCTGAGCGAAGCATTTGTAGTGACTGAGTCACTATGTTTATTCCTCAGCAATCTTTTTTTTAATAATTCATATTTAATAGTGCTGTACATTTTTAGGGGCTGTTTAGCCTAGCAGTACTTTTGGGAGGATGTCTCCTTATGCGTCATTTTAACTGCTTCACTAGCTAATACCAGAGTTGATGCTAAATCCTGATGCTATGATCAACGACTCACTTTTCAGTTAGGCTGGTTCGTTGGATATATGGTTACTCCTGCAGTTACTGATGTTGGTTTTACATTCCTGTAGTGGTGTTGGTCACTACATTCCTGGCATTTAACTTAGTAGTTTGCATGGGGTTTTTTGTGGTGCTCCATTCTAGAAATGCTGTTTTTCTTTATTTGTTTTGTGTAGTGCCAGCAGCACAGGTGGCCGTGTCTTCTGTTCCAAAGATTCACTTAACAGAGTTGCTCTGTAATTGCATACCCTCTCACTTCCAATTTTAACCTAAATTTCTGTGTTTCCTCATTTGGGAGTGGAAATAGACATAAACTTAAATAGCAGTTTTCATTTAAATTCATTGAATTTGACACCTTATCTTTTCACTTTGGTTTTTTTCAGAGTCTGACCTTAATAATTTCTTGGGGGTGGAAATTCAATAAAAAAATTGGCGATGAGTTCATTTTGAAAGCATAGTATCCATTAATAGAGTGTTGTGATTGTATATGGTCTTTAAAACTTTCATTTATGCAAAAATGTTTGATTTGTATTGAGTGTTGCAGTTTTATGTTTGCTTGTTCTTCTTAATTGTTTGTTCATCTTCATTTGGTATCATTTTTCATTTTCCTGAGCACCATTGTTCAGTGAGCACTGTTTTTACTCAAATGCTTTGTGAGTGTACTAGAAATCTTGTATCTTGAAAGATCAAGAGGCATTAAAATGTATTTTATTTACACAAAATTTAAAAAGAAACTAACAACTGTGCTTGTAGTGCTTTATTGCATCGTATCTAATCATGACAATGTAAAAAGATCACATTTTTAAGATAGTATTTATTCTTGCTTTTCATTTTCCAGTTGAGTTTGTTAGTTAATGTATTTAAAAACTTGTCCTAATATGTATCCTGGGTCACATACCATTAATATTTCTCCCCACTGAAAGTCAATAATTATTCTAGCTCTTTGTTTCTTTTCTTTAATCTGTTTCTAATCTGTGACAAAACGAAACTCCTTAGTCTCCATAGCAACATCTTGCAAGGTATTTTATCAGTGTGCAGAATGATTCAGTTTTAGTGTAAGATGCTAGTTTTGCAAGGTTGATATTTCCTCTTCTGCTAGCAAGAGGTATGGCATTTCCTAATTATTTGCCATCATCAGGATTCATCTAATTTAGTTTCTACTGCATGCAGTTTGGTACCTTGTGTAAATTACATCTGTAGACTCCACCAGTTACCAATGGAAAGCAGTAAGTGTCTTCAAAGAGCAATTTAACCCACTTAAAATTTTGTAAGTACCTATTTTAAAAGCCTGTTTATAGCCCTTAACAAATTTATACAAAGCACCTAACCTTTGGATGGATAAAAGCATGGCTGTACGTGCAGCACATAAAGAACCTGAATTTAGCTGTGTGTTGCTGGAGCTTTGCTGTCTACTTACCAGCTCCTCTGCATTACTGTTACTTGTCTGATGTTATCGCTGTTGAAGGAACAGGATGGTGGCTGTCTGTCTTATCCTTTTTATACAAAACTTTGATGCTGTGAAAGGCAAGTGGAGGTGCAGGGATTCTGTGTGGTTCCAGTGAGCAATATTATACAGACAAAGTTGCAATTTGAAGCACCTGATGTAATTTAACTATAACTTCAGAGAAATTGTGTTGGTGACCAGTGAGCTATGCTGAAATTGTGCTACATTGCTGGAGAATAGTAAACAATACCACCTGGAGTTCTTCGAAGTAATGCACTTTTGTGAGAATTCCACTACTTTTCTTTTCCTGCCTAGGCTTGCAGATGTGAGGAGCTGAAAGAGGACTGTTTTTACGGGAGGGCGAGGAGAAATATTATGCATCCACCATCTTGAAAAAGTATTGCTTAAAACTGTAAATTTGCACCCCAAAACAGGATTTTTACCCACTCCAGGATCCATACCGTGTATTTTTAATTTTTAATTCTAAAATTAACAAGGAATTTTTTTTTGTCTTGCTTTGGACAAAAATCATTCTCTTTAAGATGTCTTATGTAAGGTGTTTCTAGTTGTACAGATTTCTGGTTTGACTTTGAGGAAGGTGAGGCAGATTTGGCTTTAGTGACATTCTTCTTCCCTACATGCCTTGGATCTCTCCTCCTCCCAGCAAAATAAAATTGTCTTGAGGTGGAATTACTTCAGTATTATGGTCTGATTTTTAATGAAACATCCTCCTTTCATTTCTTTTTACCAAATATCATCAATGCTTTCTCCTTCCCATTGTATCATTTCAGGTGTACATCAAAGTTATAGACACAAATAATCACAGGCCTCAGTTTTCTGCTTCAAAATATGAAGTTGTTATACCTGAGGATACCTTACCAGAGACAGAAATTCTGCAAGTCAGTGCCACAGACAGAGATGAGAAGAATAAACTGATTTATACTATGCAGGGCAGCACTGATCCCATCAGTCTTAAAAAATTTCGTCTGGACCCTGCAACTGGCTCCCTTTATGCTTCAGAAAAACTGGATCATGAGACCATGAACCAGCATATTCTCACAATAATGGTATGTCCGCGTGAGATTTCTTCTGCTGTCAGTGACAGATACTTTTTAATGTCATTTTAGTTTGTCCCCATAATTCAAACATTTTATTTGTATGTTTAAATTTTATGTAGTCTTCGACTCTGTGAAGGATTGCACCTTGAATTATTACTAATATTTGGTGAGCTACTGAAATAACGGTGCTAATTACTAGTGATGTGCTGACTGTTGCAGGTTCGAGATCAAGATGTTCCCGTAAAGCGCAACTACGCCAGAGTCGTCATTAATGTCAGTGACACAAACGATCACGCTCCATGGTTCACCAGCCCTTCCTATGAAGGACGAGTGTATGAGTCAGCAGCTGTTGGATCAGCAGTGCTCCAGGTTACAGCATTAGATAAGGACAAAGGAAAAAACGCAGAAATTGTGTACTCTATTGAATCAGGTATATTTGTTTTCTTACATTTTCAATCCATGGAACTCGCTGATACTTTTTCAACTGTAAGTGTGTAAAAACATATCTGTAAATAAAGGGGGACGGTGTAGGTTTATGTGCCATATTCTGAGAGATGTATTGAAGATGCAGCCACAGATTATTTAAAAGAAAACTACAAATATTCATCTATATCCTTTAGCTATTTATGTTATCTTCTAGATACATTCGGAATATTTTAGTGGTAGGGGAAGAAAAAGCCATCTTGAAATGCTCAAAAGGAGTAATTTCAGAAATTACAGAATCATTACATTCAAGTCTAAAAAATGCATTCTTTTTTGATATTGTAAGTCTTATGTGTTGTGGCATAGGCAAAGCAAGGATTTGATGATTAGAATAAGACCCTGAGATAAGTCCTTTCGTGTTCAGTATAATGCAGAAGTAAGGAGCTCAAAAATAACTTAAATATGCATGTACCAAACCCCTAAATAATCCCAGCTTTTAAGTTAAACTTTCTGATAGGTGCAGCAAGGAAGGGGTTGCTTTCCATACTTCCCTCTGACTGATTTTAGTAGTGGGACTGCTGTTTTATCTTGTTGAAATATTTGAGAAATTCCTTAATAGTCAGTCAATTTGGCATTAAGACGCTTTTCTGATTGCAGGCCAGGAAAGAACTGTTCCTTATTTTTAACCTCAGAGTATCTTTCTGAACTTGCCTACAACAATGTGATTCAAATGATAGCAATTTTTTATATTAGAAATCAGGATGACATTGATTGAGTTCACTTACCAGATAGGAGTGGCTTTTGGTTCAGTCCATTAAATCTGAATTAATACAAGTTTGCCATTATCAAGGTCCTGAGCTTTGTAGTCACCATGACTGGAAAAAAAAGTTATTTAAAATTAATTACCTATGCGAAGTACTACTTTGAAGGTAAAAAATAATTTAAAATAAAAATCCCAGTAACAAGCATAAGAGACTGTATATTAAAGAGAACAACAACAGGTAAAAAGTTACTGTTGCATAGAAAGTGATATGTGCAGATGCTTTTTTTTTCTTTTACATAAATTGCTGTGTAAAGGATAAGAATTATTTACTATAAATATTTTCTTTTTCTTTCCCAAAGTGCTGTTTTCATATGAAAGCATACTTTAACACTGTATTAAAACAAAGCTGTGGTTATGATACTCTGACAAGAATGAATGTTTTTGAGTGTCTCATAAGTTGCTTAAACTACCTGAGATTTTTCTGTCATTTCTAGAAATATGACATTTACTAAGCAGGACACTAATGTCCATTAAGTATTTCTCTTGCCTTTCCCATTTTGTTAGTGCTTGTTTTATGAATGCCAAACAATGGCAAGAAAAAATGTGTGTGCCTGCAGTCTAGAATGAAGTAACATGCTGTTCTCTTCCTTTCTTCTAGCTTTTTATCAGAGTTAAGTGTAAGACTTGTAAGGTTTATTTTATAGGATTGTCATCTCCTGGGAGGTTAAAGCATTATAATTGATATTCTAAGCAAGTGGAAGGAACATTCCTTAAATGCTTGTAATGGCTGCTTAGATTTGTAATGGGATATTCTAAGAATGCCACTGTGTTTAGAGTCTCCTTTAAAAAACCAAAAAATACTGAACCAGAAAAACTCCAGCAGTAAAAAAACCCAAACAAAACACAAAACCTCCTTCTTGCCTACTTGCGTGCAGAGCTCAGAAGTCTTTAATGATTTTTTTTTCATGCTGAGATCATGGCTTTAGTAATGTAGTTTTTTAGGTAAATAAAATGTTAAATCTTAGCACATTTAATACATGAGCAGAATCTTGTATGCAGTGTAGTTCATCTGTGTATTTCAAAATTTGAAGCAAACAAGTGTTTATATTAAATGGCAGCTGGTTCTTCTCAGCAGGCGTTATTTTTCTGCTAATACCGTCACAGGGAATAACTTGTCTGTGTATGAATAGGAAGTTAGGAGACAGGTAACTACTTGTCCTATTCAAAAAGTTTATTTTTGAAGCAGTGATTTAAACAATACTTGTGTAAACAATTAAGATTCACAAGGGTTTGTGACAACCCTTCTTTTTTTCTTGTCCAAAACAGTCCAGTTGTTTTAGATTATAAAATGTAACTTTTTTTCCACTAATGTTAACTTCTGAATATAAGTTTCTTTCAGCTACAGTTGATCTTTAAGTTTGCTAAAAGAAAATTTTTGCATTTATTTTCAAGGCTTGGATGGCTTTGCTAACTATATTTTATGCAGTATTTCCACAAGTAAACTTAGAATTACTGCCAATTCTTGATTACAGAAAACTTTCCAGACAGGCTAACAAATGTTTATCAAGCAAAACTAAGAAACTTTCATAGTCTCTGTGTTCTCTCTCTGTCTCTTTAAGTATAGAGCTATATAAGCAGTCATCCCTTAAATTCTGTGTGCCTCTTTCTTAATTGCTTTCTTTTTCTTCACAGGCAATGTTGGAAATTCCTTCCTTATTGATCCCATTTTGGGTATGATTAAAATTGCAAAGGAATTAGATCGTAGTAACCAGGAAGAATACAACTTGATGGTAAAAGCTACAGATAAAGGACATCCTCCAATGAGTGAAGTGACCTCTGTGCACATATTTGTTACAGTTTCTGATAATGCCTCACCAAAATTCACAGCCAAAGAATACTCTACAGAAATCAGTGAAAGTGCCAACATTGGCAGTTTTGTTGGAATGGTTGCAGCGTACAGTCAGTCTTCTGTAGTTTATGAAATAAAAGATGGTAATACAGATGATGCCTTTGCTATCAACCCCAACTCAGGTGTCATCATTACTCAGAAGATACTTGATTTTGAAATTTTGCCTTTTTATACTCTAACAGTGCAAGGAACAAACATGGCTGGCTTGTCCAGCAATGCAACAGTTTTGGTACATCTTCGGGATGAGAATGACAATGCACCAGTTTTTATGCAGGCTGAATATACAGGACTCATCAGTGAATCAGCTTCAATTAACAGTGTGGTTCTGACTGACAAGAATATCCCGTTAGTAATTCGAGCTACAGATGCTGATAAAGAATCTAATGCTTTGCTTGTTTATCAAATTGTTGAACCATCTGTCCGCCAGTATTTTGCCATTGATTCTAGTACTGGTGCCATTCGGACAGTAATGAGTCTGGACTATGAGGAGACAAATATTTTCCACTTTTCAGTGCAAGTACATGATACAGGGATACCACGTCTATATGCGGAATATGCAGCTAATGTTACTATTTATGTGATTGACATCAATGATTGCCCTCCTGTGTTTTCAAGAGAGCTGTATGAGACATCCATTCTGGTTCCAACTTATAAAGGCGTGAAAGTCATCAGCATAAATGCCACTGATGCAGATTCAGGCATTTTTTCCCGATTAATTTATTCTATTATTGAAGGCAACATTGGAGAAAAATTTTCAATAAACCCTAAGACTGGAGATATAACAGTACAAAATACAACTCAGTTAAGAAGCAGATATGAATTAACAGTAAGAGCATCTGATGGCAGATTTGCAAGCACTGCATCTGTAAAAATTAATGTGAAAGAAAGCAAAGCAAGCCAGCTGAAGTTCACACAGAGTTCTTACTCTGCAACAGTGCAGGAGAATTCCACAGAGGCAAAAACAATAGCTGTTGTTACTGCTATAGGGAATCAAATAAATAAGCCTTTGTTTTACCATATTCTAAATCCAGACAGCAGATTTAAAATAAGCCAAACTTCAGGAGTCCTTTCAACAACGGGAATACCATTTGATCGTGAACAGCAAGAATCTTTTGATGTGGTTGTGGAAGTGACAGAGGAAAATAAACCATCAGTTGTTGCACACATTGTAGTTAAAGTCACCGTGGAAGATGTAAATGATAATGCTCCATTTTTTGTCAATCTTCCGTATTACGCTGTTGTTAAAGTAGACTCTGAAGTAGGCCATGTTATTCAACGTGTGACAGCAGTAGATAAAGATACAGGCAAAAATGGAGAGGTGCACTACTATCTCAAAGAACATCATGAACATTTCCAAATTGATCCCACTGGTGAAATCTCCCTGAAGAAAAAGTTTGAACCAGACACACTAAATAAGGAGTATCTGGTCACAGTAGTGGCAAAAGATGGAGGAGACCCTGCATTTTCAGCTGAAGTTACAGTCCCAATTACAGTTATGAGTAAAGCTATGCCAGTGTTCGAAAAGCCTTTCTACAGTGCAGAGATACCAGAAAACATTCAGCTCCATAGTCCTGTGGTACATGTACAAGCAAACAGCCCTGAAGGACTCAAGGTGTTCTACAGCATCACAGGTGGAGATCCTTTCAATCAGTTCACTATCAACTTCAACACTGGAGTGATAAATGTTGTTGCCCCTCTTGACTTTGAGTCTCATCCAGCCTATAAACTGAGTGTTCGAGCAACTGACTCCCTAAATGGGGCACATGCTGATGTGTTTGTGGACATAATAGTGGAAGACATCAATGATAATCCTCCTGTGTTTACAGAGCAGTCTTACCTTGCAACACTTTCTGAAGCATCTGTCATTGGAACATCTGTTGCACAAGTGAGCGCTACAGATGCCGATTCTGGAACCAACAGGGGAATTTCCTATCATTTGGTTGAGGATAATAGTGAAAGTCATGAGTACTTTCACATAGATAGCAGCACTGGACTCATTCTTACAGCAAGAACTTTGGACTATGAACAAATGAAACAACACAAGTTACTAATAAGGGCCATAGATGGTGGCATGCTGCCCTTGAGCAGTGATACCATTGTAACTGTGGATGTAACTGATCTCAATGATAACCCCCCTCTTTTTAGCCAATTGCTTTATGAAGCTAAAATTAGTGAACTGGCTCCTCGAGGACATTTTGTGACATGTGTGCAAGCCTCAGATGCAGATAGTTCGGATGCTGACAAGCTGGAGTACTCCATTGTGACAGGCAATGATCAGAAGAATTTTGTGATTGATAGTAAAACTGGCATTATCACCATCTCAAACCTCCGCAGACAGACACTGAAGTCACATTATAATCTTAACGTGTCAGTTTCTGATGGGGTCTTCAGAAGCTCAGCCCAAGTCCATATAACTGTAATCAGTGCCAATATGCACAGTCCTGTTTTCAGCCAGAATGAGTATGAGGTTGAACTAGCTGAAAATGCTCCATTGCATACGTTGGTTACTGAAGTTAAAGCAACAGATGAAGACTCTGGTACATATGGCCGCATCACTTACCACATTGTAAATGACTTTGCCAAAGACAGATTTTACACAAATGAGAGAGGGCAGATATTTACCTCTGAAAAGCTTGACCGTGAAACACAAGCAGAAAAAGTAATTGCTATTAGTTTAATGGCCAAAGATTCAGGAGGGAAAGTTGCTTTCTGTACTGTTAATGTAATACTTACAGATGACAATGATAATGCTCCTCAATTCCGAGCAACAGAGTATGAAGTAAATATTGGGTCTGATGTTCCACGGGGTACTTCGGTCATTAAAGTCTGGGCATCTGATGCTGATGAAGGCACAAATGCAGACATCACATATGCTATTGAAGCAGAGTCCGAAAATGTAGAAGAGAATTTAGAAATTGATTCATTGTCTGGTATAATTACTACAAAAGAAAGCCTAATTGGTTTGGAAAATGAGTTTCTTACTTTCCTTGTTAGAGCAATTGATGGTGGATCTCCCCAAAAAGAGTCAGTGGTTCCTGTCTATGCTAGAATACTCCCACCAGAAGTGCCTCCTCCAAAATTTTCAGAACCATTTTATTCTTACACGGTTTCTGAGGACATTCCAATTGGAACTGTGATAGATGTTATCAAAGCAGACCATAATCAGACTTTAGTATATAGTCTGATTAAAGGGAACACTCCTGAAAGCAATAGAGATGACTTTTTTGTGATTGACCGACAGACTGGAGAGTTGAAACTTGAGAAGAATCTTGATCATGAAACAACTAAGTGGTACCAGTTCTCTGTTCGAGCACAGTATGCAAATGAAGATTATAATGTTGTTTCCTCAGTAGAGGTAAGCATTCAGGTAAAAGATGCGAATGATAACAAACCCATTTTGGAGTCCAACCCATATGAAGCGTTCATCGTAGAAAACACACCAGCTGGGACAAGAGTCATACAAGTTAAAGGAACTGACTTAGATTCAGGACTCAATGGGCAGGTTACTTACAGCTTGGATCCTTCTCAAGAGCTAGACATTATAGAGTCTTTTGCCATAAACATGGAAACTGGCTGGATTACCACTCTCAAAGAACTTGATCATGAGAAACGAGACAAATACAAAATCACAGTGGTTGCATCTGACCGGGGTGAAAAAATTCAGCTGTCTTCTATGGCTGTGGTTGAAGTTACTGTCACAGATGTGAATGACAATCCTCCACGGTTCACTGCAGAGATATATAAAGGAACAGTCAGTGAGGATGACCCTCCTGGTGGGGTAATTGCCATCCTGAGTACAACGGATGCTGATACAGAAGAAACCAATAGACAAGTCTTTTATTACATCACAGGTAAATCTTTTTGGGTAATGTCAGAATAACCGTTTGAGTGGTGCTGGAATGATGGGAGATAAAAATCTTTGAAAAGATTGGAAAGTGTTTGAACCCATAGAGCTGCAAAGAGAGAATGTGTGTATCTTAATATGAATATTAAAAACTTCAGTGGAAAAATGAGTTTTAGTTGACGTTTGTTTCATGCGTGCCTTGCTTAAAATGCCTTTCTCTGTATATTATTTACATACCAAATTTTATTTTAAAATCTATACTTAGATAAGTGATGCAGTTAAAGAAAAAATGAAAGAAATTTCACAAAATAATAGGCTATTAATTTCCAGTGGAGTATTTAGTTGGTTTTATTTAGCATGTGTCATGGTATGATGTTTTCTATAATGCCATATGAATTTCTACATTAGTTTTTATGGATTCTGTTGGCCACAGTTGAATTTGTTGTGTGAGCTTCTACTGATAATTTCTACTTGGGAATTAAAGCTGTTTCCTCATAAAGCCACAGAGAGTGGCTGCTTATTTGCATTTACTTTTTTTTTTTTAGCTACACTTTAATTTTGATAGAGTACAGTGAAAATCTCTGCCTTTAAATAAATATTTATTTTCATATTTCAGGAGGTGATCCTTTGGGACAGTTTGCTATTGAAAATATACAGAATGAATGGAAGGTCTATGTCAAAAAGCCTCTGGACAGGGAAGAAAAGGATAATTATCTTCTAAATATCACAGCTACTGATGGGACCTTTGCAGCTAAAGCTGTGGTGGAGGTTAAAGTCCTTGATGCTAATGATAATAGCCCTGTTTGTGAAAAGGTAGGCAGAGTCTTGTATCTTCCATGTCCAGCTGCTTTCATACATAAAATTTACATTTTCTCTGAAATTCCTTCTCAGGAGACTGACAAATAGCGATTCCTTTTAAACCAGTAACAAAAATTTAGGTTATTATGATAGAATGCTGTCAAATAAAAGAGACTTCACAGACAGATTTTTTAAAAATCCAAAGACAATTCATTGACACTCAGTGAGTAATTGAGAGATATATAGAGAATTGTAGTACATTTCTCCTATGTTAATTTTTTTCCAAAAAGAATTCTTTTAAGCTGCAGCCATCATAGTTTATATGCTCTGTTTTATGAAAGAAGCAAAGTCTCAAAGAAAGCTGAATCTCATTGCTTAGTTGAAATATGTGTGTATTACCTGTGATAAAAGAGTTGAAAGAGTGGAACATTACCCTGCAATTGCAGTCAACAGCACCAAAAATCTGTAAGCAATAATGTTTTCTTGTTACAAAGCTGTCTACCTTACCAGATTTTATAGTCTGCAAAAATGGACATGAAAAAGAAAGAATGGAAAAAACCCAGAAAGGTAGCCCCTGCAAGATGTGTAATTGCCTCTTCTGGACTTTTCATAGTTGAACACAGATTTGATATTACTAGGTTGAAATCTTCCTTGTAACTAGGAAGGACAAGTATACAGTGAACATAGGTTTCTTTTTCTGATGTTTATGTTGGTTACTTCTGTGTAAATGGTTGCAGTTATACACAGACTGACAAGTCAGTATTTTTAGCTTTTTTTCCTTTTATTCTCCACTTTGTTAATATTGGTGTTACAAGGCTTAGTGCTTCTAATGCAATGCACGTTCCTGACATGGTTGAGCTGTAAGAGTGCTTAGTGCCATTAAATTCTGACTCCTTTTTCTTATTTTTTATTTCCTCTAGAAGCTTTTGTGTCATTTTTAAAAAAAAAGGCAGATATCAATTTCTTCTAGATTGAGACAGACCTAGAAAAGATGATCTACCAAAAGAGATAAAAATTAAATCACCAAAAATGTATAACTCCTATTTTGGGAACACAATTCATTATCAATTAATCAGTTACAAGTTTTTCAAGTTCTGAGCAATGCAGTGATGTTCAAAAGTCCCTATCATTGCAGTATTAAATACCTTTCTGAATAATCTAATAAATGTGAAGTAATTAATTAGACAATCATAAGTTCTTTTAATTTTCAGGTATTTCATCCTCTGGCTCACATTATATGTTACCAAAGATTCAAACAGAATATTGTTCCTTCTTCCCCTCCCCTTTCCAAGCTCCACTTACTTCATGTGTTTAATCTTTCAATGTAACTTTGAAATCTTGCAGACTTTATACACTGATTCCGTTCCCGAAGATGCCCTTCCTGGCAAACTGATAATGCAGGTGTCTGCTACAGATGCAGATATTCGTTCCAATGCAGAAATTACTTACACACTGCATGGCGCAGGAGCAGAAAAATTCAGACTCACTCCAGACACAGGTAATAATACTTTAAACACTATACAGGATTCCAGTCACCTCATTTTATAAAATTTTTTGCTATTACATTAAGACATAAATAGTTAAAACTTTCCACAAAGGGTTGGTTTACTGTACAGTGGTTTAAAATGTGAATTTCTACTACACAAATACTAATAATATATTGAATAAATTCAGTCTAAAGGCAAGTATTTTAATATATGAGTAAACAGGGTAATTGCCCTGAAGCCAGAAACTTCCATGCTGAAGTGACAGGAATAAAAGTATGCCATAAATTTTGCTCTTTTTATATTCATTGTAGTAGTAGCAATAATGGTTTGTAACTGAAAATATCTTCATTCAGATTCTCTTTGCCATCTTTTGTTTTGGAAAATTAATTGAGATGAGGTTAGATGGAGCAACAAATTTCCTTTCCACAGCAGACACCAAAAGTGTGCCCAGTTTAATTGGAAGCACTGTATAAATGAGATTAACTTTTAACTTGCTTCGCTTTGGTCTTCATGTCATTTGTGTGTTTTGTATTATAGTACAGGTCACAGCTATTGCCAAAATCCTGTAATGTGCAGGCTGCAGTAGACAAGCAGTAGGAACGTAAACAGTGTAGAAAAAACAGAATAAGATGAATACAAAAAAGTAATGCAGGTAGAAGAAATTAGAAAATGTCAGTGAAAAAATAAATGAGAAGGACCTTCATGGGTTTAGGGTTTTTTTTTTTACTTTGAATGTCACCTGTGTGATGTGCTACTGTGTTGTTACATAAATTGAGAATTGGTAGGGCTAGAATACTCATAAAAAGTGTTTCACAATACTTTTTTGAACTGTTTATAAGGAGACAATGACTACACATAGTATTAGCCTCTCGTGTTTTCTGTCATTTTAGAAAATATATGTTAAGAGTTCTAGAGGTTTGTCTGTAGTAGTAGTTAAGACCTCATAGTGAATAGCTGTGTTTATTCACTGCAGGTTAGAGGAGGAAATACCAATAGCTGTGGAAGGAATACAACTAAATAGCCCAGAGAAACCAGACGTGGATTTAACCTTGCATTTTTTTAAAGTCAGAGTTCTAGTATTTTAATTTTCTTTGCACAAACACACATGGATTTTTGCATGTATACACGTTCTCTCTCTGCGCTATTAGATAGTTTTACTTGCTAATTTCTGTTTCAAGAGCATTAGAAAAAAAAGTAAAGGGTTTTGATTCATAATCTTTTCAAGCTAAAAAGGCAGGCCACTTATATGCTTTGCCCAGAGTGGAGTTCTTTAATATAGTACAGCTGTTGACTTAGCCACTGATGAAATTACTGTAAAGAAGAAAATTGTCGTTTAGCTTTTCTGCATTTAGGGGAAAACATGTTAGGGGTACGTAATTCTTGCAATTTGCATCAGCTTATGTGTTATGCTGTTTGTAGGTGAACTGAAAACATTAATGGCACTTGATCGTGAGCAGCAAGCAGTTTATCATCTTCTGGTGAAAGCCACAGATGGAGGAGGAAGATTCTGCCAAGCTAACATTATCCTAACTCTGGAAGATGTGAATGATAATGCCCCAGAGTTTACAACTGATACTTACTCCATTACAGTATTTGAAAACACAGAGCCTAAAACCCTTTTGACAAGAGTGCAGGCAACAGATGCAGATGCAGGTATGCATTCTTTGACTGATACTTTTGTCATGTTCTCAGACTTACAGTAATACTTACTTAGTTTCATCCTGAGAGGTGTCAGATGTTTCAGTAGAGCTGACAGATGTTCAATACCATTCAGGATTAGACTCCTGAAAGATATGTTTTGGTCTACTAAATCATTTAACACCTGACTTCCATGTGTGAATAGCTTGGAAGACATCCCTGTAGTGTCTTTGCGAAAAATAGGAGGGGGGGAGAGACAAAATGTAGGATATTTTTAGTGTGATAAGGTATTAATGTTATGATTGATTGGGTTCACCTTTTCACTCCTAATGTAAGTAATAGGACTATCAAGGCATATCTGTTCACGTAAATGGGCATTCATAGATTTCTGATTCTCAGGCCAGCCATTGCTGATCATACCATCAAGAGAACCCTGGTCTGCTGTAGCTTTATGTATATGCTGTCAAGATTTTTACTGTCTCTTTATCTTCACTGTTCAGTTACAAATATTTAAGTGAACATGAAATGAAAATGACATTAGAAGTTTGTTCGTAGGCTTTGTTGTAAGGAACACAACAGCATAAACTATGTTTAAAAGTGTATGATTTCCACATCTCATCAATTTCTTAATCAAATGGTATTAATGAATAGTTGCCTCAGTCTCATAAAACAACTGACCTGCTTTGTGCTATTATAAAGCGAGGTTGCTCATTTGGAAGCTAACAGACAGATGTTTTCATACTTCACTATTCTTTGAGGCTCAGGAGGACCAAAATACTTGCCCCAAAAATCTATAACGTTTTTGTTTGTTTTATAAAGAAATGTTGCTAGAAATTATGTTCCTGTTGATTTTGGGGCATAGTTCTTAAATAAGCATACTCGTTTTGAGTCTAGTTAATTGATGCAACTTAACTCTCCCATATCCTCTTCTGTTATTATAAGCTTGCTAAAATTCTGTTGTTCTAAAGTTATAATTACATTTATATTACTAATTGTTTCATATTAACTAGTGCTGTAACTGAAACAGAACCATGGTTCATGTTTTCTGTATGACAAAAAATCAGTGCAGTGAAGTGTTAGCTTAATTTTCTTTGGAAGTAATTCTTCCCTTCACAAGATCCTTTAACTCTTTCTGAAATTTACTTTTAACATATATAATATTTATCAGCATGTCTTATTTCTTTAGCTATCGGATGGATTATTCTGTGGTTATGTATTTTAATGGCTGCTTCATACTTGAAAATTGTTTTCAAAATGCAGGGTTGAACCGTAAAATCCGTTATTCACTGGTGAACTCTGCAGAGGGGCAGTTCTCTATTGATGAATTCTCTGGAATCATTCGTTTGGAGAAGCCTTTGGATCGGGAATTACAAGCTGTGTACACATTAACTTTGAAGGCTACAGATGAAGGCTTACCTAGAAGACTGTCTTCAACAAGTAGTCTTATAGTTTCTGTTTTGGATATTAATGATAATCCACCCGTATTTGAGCATAGGGAGTATAGTGCAAGTGTATCAGAGGACATTTTGGTTGGAACTGAAGTTCTCCAGATCTATGCTGCGAGCAGAGACATTGAAGCCAATGCTGAAATCACATACTCAATAGTCAGTGGGAACGAACATGGAAAATTCAGCATCGATTCAACAACAGGTAACAGGTTACAACTGGGAATATACTTTAGGCCAAGCAAGCATAATCCATACTGACTTACCCCATAGTTCCACCAGGTTATGTATAATCTGTGTGCATCATCCTGGCTGTAAAGTTGATGCTGCTGTCTTTTCACCCATTTTGCCAGCATGCTTACTAGAGGAGTGCAGTAAAATGCAGAATAGGAACTTTATTTGTTGCTTCCGTTATTGGATTATTACTTGGATTAGATTCACTTAGCTGGCAAGAGTAAGGGTTTCCTAACTGGAAATTCCCCACTCTAGGGGCAGGCGGGTGGAAAGACATAGATCTGTAATGACAGAAGCATATTAGTCTTTCTACAAAAGGTATATAATAAGAAGGAATGGCCAGACTTGGCAAAAGAAGGATTAGAAATAAAATTGGTTGGGAAGATTTGTCATTGGTCCACAATGAAGAGAGAGAAGTTTGATATGGCATTAAAGGCGCTTGGAATAGGAATATTATGTTCAACCATATATCCAGCATGACAGTGGAGATTCTAGGCTTGCATGATAGCCAGATTTAGTCTCAGGGACTATTTAGGTTCTGTAGAGAATTTTTCCCTATTAATGACAATTCTTTGTTAAAAATCAATATATACTTCAATTTTAGTTTTGTTTACTTTTATAGTTCTTTTTCTAGAGCTAATTCCTGGTAAAGTTTTTTGGGTTTGGCGGGGGGGTTTTGTTTTGTTTTGTTTTGTTTTTAATAAGATTTCTACCCAAAAGTTAATTCTAATTGACTTTTAGTAGTTAAATAGTTTAGTAGTTAATTGTACTAGTGTAATGGAAATTACAATTCTACTGCTTTTTCCAGTGGACATGCTAGTACTAAGGTATAGAAGTTCTTTGCCAGATAAACTTCATATATTTGAAAGGAGTAAAAAGGTTCCAGAAAAACTCTTCCAGCAAATCAATGTGTATGCTAGGGACTGCACTATCTTAACTAGTCAGTTAAAATCTCACATTACAAAATGTAAGCCAGGTTGTTTTAAACTGTGAATAGTTTGTGGTAATGGCAGGAACTTTGCATCTTTTTACTTACTTGTGTAAAGTATAATCGTTTCACTGAGTAGCTCCAGCTTTACAGTGACAAATCAAGCCCTGAAGAAGCTGAGTATTTGTCAGGTCAAAATAAAAAGTTGCAATACATAGTACTACAGCAGTAGCAGAGTTTGTGTGAGGCTTTTTTTTTTTTACTTCTTCTTCTTCTTCCCTAGGAGCCATTTTTATCATTGAGAGCTTGGATTATGAAAGTTCTCATGAGTACTACTTGACAGTGGAAGCCACAGATGGAGGCACGCCTTCACTAAGTGATGTTGTAACAGTGAATATTAATGTCACAGATATCAATGACAATTCTCCAGTGTTTAGCCAAGACACTTACACTGCAGTAATCAGTGAAGATGCAATGCTTGAACAATCAGTTATTACAGTACGTATTGGTTTTTTACTTTGAAATGCTCTGTCATCATGATCATGCTTTCAGTCTTGAAGGAATAAGTATTGATTTGAAGGTGAACATCAATGAACATCTCAGTTTGCCACTGAGAGAATTGAAAATTTACTTTGAAAAAGTTTCAGAAGTAGGGACTTCAGATGCTGTGGGAAAGTAGATAATATTTTGTGATATGTTTATGTTCTCGTCATGAGACCATGACTTAACTTTCAGAAGAAATTCAGGAAATTAAGTGATGTTGGTAGGTTGTATTGAGATGGCATTTCTCCTGCAAAATATGAAATTTGTTAGACCGAAAGAGCTCATCTTCAGGATGAGTTTCTCTGAAAGGTGTAAGAGTCTATTTCAGCCTGTTTTTTAAAATGAGACTGTAATGTTCCTTAGGTTATGGCAGATGATGCTGATGGACCTTCCAACAACCGCATTCACTACACAATTATAGATGGCAATCAAGGAAATCCTTTTACAATTGACTCTACCAGGGGTGAAATAAAAGTGACTAAGCTTCTAGACAGAGAAAAGGTGAGTTTTTTGTGCTTTTAGGGCAGTTGGGATTAATTTACCTATACATAATTGATGACCACCATTTTCCTATTCTCTTTGTAAATTACTATTTCATGTTCCAAAATTAATATAGCTATAATAAAGTGAAAGCATCTATTTATATCAGTACTTTTAGGGGACCAGGAGGAAGAGAAAAGATTAAATATATGAAGGAAAGCTTTACTGGGAGTTGTGCTAAAATATTTCTTCCATAAAACAAAATCTGAGTTTGTTACTTTTTTCTTCTTCAGTAAATGTTTTAAATTTCTTTTTTTTTTTTTTAGATTTCAGGATATACCTTGACAGTTCAAGCTTCAGATAATGGAAGCCCACCTAAGCTTAACACAACTACAGTTAACATTGATGTTTCTGATGTAAATGATAATCCTCCAGTGTTCTCGAAAGGAAACTATAGTGTTATCATCCAGGTAAATACAACTAGTGAAGTAGTTAAATCAATAATGTTATTGGACTGCAAATTTGTGACTTGAATTCTTCTACATTTTTAATTATTTAAAGTTGCCAGTGAGACTGCTTATCAAATAAGTGTTAAGTGTTATAAAATTCCTATTTGCAGATTATGTAGAAACTTACTTTGCAAGGTCTCAGAATCGCAGGATGGATGAGTTTGGAAGGGACCACAGTGGGTCATCTCGTCCAATCTCCCTGCTAAATCAGGGTCATCCTAGAGCACATGGCATAGGATTGTGTCCAGACAGTTCTTGAATATCTACAGTGAGGGAGAGTCCACAACCTCTCTGAGTTCTTTTTGAGATTCCTTGTGTGTACATGTACATATATTATACATTCCCTTTATGCATAGAACAGTCTTAGAATCATACAAGGATGTAAAAATACGTAATAAATTTGCTATTTCTTTTTAGTCTTAAGAGTTACTGCTTAGAAACAGATCCTTTAGGTACCTGTTACTGTGAAGCTAGTGTTCTGCACCGTGGTATGTAGTTAAGCCTTAATTCCCATTGGCTTCCTCTGGGATCAGAAGCAGTTAGAACAAGAGTGGGATTTCATACCAATCCTTTGACTAATTCAGAGAACTGCTAAAGCAGAGACAGCAGAGGCAGCGTCTGTACTTCTTGTCTTCCTAAGTCCAGTAGGAAATAAATGGAAGTCAACAAAGGAATTGCATTAAGACCTTTGGAGACTAGTAATGTAAACGAGCTCAACCCCTTGTGTCCTTTTACTGTTTCCTGGCCTGGTCCACTAGATCAGTGAGGATCAGGCAATGTTACCTGATGCACTGTGCCATCCTAACATACCGCGTGTGTTTGAGACAAGTGCGCGTCGTTTGTAAAGGCAGCTTTCCGAAGCAGGGCAAAGTGAATATATACAATATACACACAGGATGCAAGTACGATGTCCTGGATCTTGCTCTAAAATAAACCCAAACAAACAAAAAAAAGAGAAAAAAACCAAACCAACAGATTCACGTTTGTGTGCTGTCAAATGTATATTCTTTTCGCCAATTACAGTCTTTCTTGAAATGAGTGTTAATTAATGTATCTCCTAAACTGCAGACTGTGTAGCCAATGTCTGTACTATTTCCCTTAATTAAAAAGGAAGACTTCTTGTTTTATAGTTCATTCGTATGGGCCTGTCCTAGTTGAAGGTAGCAGAGAAAAAGCTGGAGGAGTTGCCCAAGAATGCTGGTGTGCATTTCCTTGTTTTTTGGAGATGGATATATTTGGACACAGTAGAAAATGTGCTTAGCTGTTAGGAAAGTCAAATTACTTTAGATGTCCAACAGTAAATATTTGTATTTTAAAGCAATGGTCTGTGTTTTGCTGAAAGGGAAAAAGCTTCAGCTTTTGGCAGTATCTGATAACTAAATTTTTCTGACTTTTTCTCTCAGAAACAGAGTATTGTTATCAGGAGTTTTTACGTCTGTGAAAGGGATAGCATTTTGTTATCGTTGTAATTCAAAATAATGTTTCTACTTTTCTTGCTTTTAAAATAAGTATATATATAGAAAAATCTGGCTGATACAGTAGAGCACAAGTATTCTGGGAGAGGTATTACAAGTGTCAGATAAGGTTGTATGTGTGTGTAAGACATATAAGCCAAAGTATGTCAAGTGTCTGTGAAACCTCAGGCATCCACATGACGCAAACTTAAAAGGATTTTATGAGGCAAATTTTAAAACCTGGATTTCATATTTTAACTGGATGGTGGCTGTAGCAGCCACAATTGTAGTCAGAGCACTAATTAGGGGCGTAAGGGGTCAGATGGAGGAGTGTATTTTTCTAGTCCTCCCAACAAAGGCATTAGATTATTCTTAACAGGTGTTTTTGCTGAATTTCAAATCTTTGATGACTTGGTAATTAGGCTACAGTAATATTAATTCAGACCAGAAGTGGAAAATGTAAAGTGTCATGGCTGAACTACCTTCAAAAATATAATACGAAGTTTAAAAAACTACCTTTCTCCTTGTACTGTTTTTTAGTCTTATACTCAGAGGGTAGTAGTTTCCTGAAGCAATATTGTCATTCTGATTTCTCTTGTACTGATTAACTGGTTTGACAGTAATTTGTTGGGGTTTCTGTTGCAAGGAAGAAATCAGCATCGGACCATATCCTCAGTTGTAACAAAACCAATGTGTATTATATATCTATAGGAAAATAAGCCTATTGGATTCAGTGTGCTGCAGCTAGTGGTGACAGACAAGGATTCTTCTCACAACGGCCCTCCTTTTCTCTTCACCATCCTGACTGGAAATGAAGAGAGCACTTTTCAGATTACCCAGCAGGGAGTTCTGACCACAAGTACTGCACTGAATCGCAAAGTGAGAGATCACTATTTGCTTCATGTTAAGGTAGGATGTGCCTCCTCTTACTGTTTTGCATTGTAAGTATTTAACTAACTTCTCCCACTCATGCTCACTCCGCCACTTCTCTTTCTGGTAGGAGATCCTGACATGCCAAGTAGTCATTTGAGGCATGTCCCATGAGGTGACGTCTTCATAGACAAAGTCTGTTGGTTTAAATGCTAATCTGCACAGATGCAGTGGGAAGTTCAGTTAAACTCACAGTAGAACTAAGGTGTAAGTGAAATGTTAACTGGGTGAGTGGTCTTGATAAGCCCTTTGCCTTCTGGTTGGAATGTTAAAAAAACCAGCAGAGGACAGGCCCCTTGAGCCACTCACTACTGACTGCAGAATTCCTCTTGCCACTATTGTTTTGACCCTTGAAGCTGTGCACTGGACTAAACTCAAATGATGAAAGCAGGGATATTGCACAACATAGCAGTAATGAAAAATTTTCCTGTAGTGCCACATTCTTTTTTCAGTGGCAATTGAAAACATCTCTTTTTAAGTTTGGACCTTTTTTCATAGTATTTTCAGTAGACCTTTTTTCATAGCATTGAAACTTACAGTGCCATAGTTTGAGATCTCAGGCTCCTGCAGTGAAAAACATAGCAAAATGTTTTTGTTCACTCAAAAAATGACCCTGAAGTGCTATAATATATGCTCCGTTTGCCATTGGTGTGCAAAAAGACCAGACCATGTCCAAGGTTACATTAACCTAGCTAAGTTCTCTCAAATACTTTTTGTAACCTAGTGTGAGAAAAGTTCAAACCAATTGTTTTAATCTTATCTAGTCCTTTTAAATTCACTTATAAATTAAGCAGCTGGGAACAAAGGACTTAAAATTGGCAGGCTAAAAATAGATGGCCTTAATTCTTAAACTTCATTTTCAGATTCAGGTTTTAAGAAAATTTCTTACCTTCATTTTCACATGAGGAATTTCTTTCAATCTCCAAATTATTCTTATGCATACTATTGCAGATAATTTATGAGTAAACATGCACTTGAAGAATTTTAGAGCAATACTGTTTATAACAGTGTATGCTGAATTCTGTCCACATTGGGATAATTGTGACATATTTACACAAAGTCCATTTTCTTCGGGAAAGAAGAAAAAAATCTCACAGATACTGTAATTTGCTATTTGAGTCACTGAAATGTTAGTAGCCAGGAGCCATCAGTATAAGGACAGATACAGTTTCATTTAAATGTAGTTTAGTTTATGGTTTAAGAATGGGGATGAAAAAGGGGCCAAGTATATCATTCGTCTGTTATCCATTTTTTCCTCAATAGTGATATGTCAATTCCCCCAAAGTCACCTTTTTGCTTATGGATGTTTTTTCTGTATGTGGAATTAGTGTAGTACAAGATTCATATGTTTTCTTTCAAATCTTCTCTAAGCAGTAACTAATTTCTATTTATTTTACTTTTAAAATGTGTTCTTATAAATGCATGTACAGGCAGTTGCGTTTGTTCTGTATAGACTGTTACACTGACTATGTCACATTCATTGCATGATTTAGCTGCGCCTTTGGCTCTTCCTAACGTGCCTGGCTTTTCTTAAGTGTGAGACGCCTGTCTGACATCTTCCTCTGGGTGGAATCTTGCAGTTCTTTCATTTCTAAGCCACGTCCTGGTCTCTAGGCTGCTTGTAAACAGCCTGTCAGTACTTCAGCTATCTTGTCTTCAGCACAGCAGCTGAAAAGTGCCTTTTTATTAGGGAATGAATATGGGCTATTTTAATGGCATCCAGTAGCTAAACAAGTATCTTAAAACAAATGTATTGATTTAAAACAAAGACTTCTCAGAGATTGTAAATCATTAAAGCAGACTGTACTAATGTGCTTCTTTTGTGTGCTGTACTACCCAATGTCAGCATTTTGGACCCATCTAATCTGTTGATTTCCAAGTTTCCCAACTGGATTCTGGAAATATATCACTGTCTTTTAATTGCTGTTTGTCATTTTACACTTTGCTAGCTTTTTTCCAATAGACATACTGCTATTATTTGCTATTATCTTACGATCCATAGGTATGAAGGCATCCAAGACTAAAATTAGCATTTTCCGATCACAAGTTTCCAGTTCCAGTGATGGACACAAAACTATAGGCATGGCTGTTCAGGAAAAATATTCTTCCTCTTTTCATTTAAAATAATATTTTTTAAAGTTTGTAGGAAGGCATTTTCTCAAGTTTACATTACGTTTAATTTCTGCATTTTGATCTTGCAAATCACAAGATAATGGGTGTGTATGATCTTTTTATACCCATTTTCAGTTTTTAACTGACCTTTGCTGGTGTGCTTTTCAGTACTGACAGCTTTCACCTTAGTTGCTTTTTGAATGGATTGCTGAGGTAGTGATGTTTTTAATTTACAGGCATGCTTTCATTTGAAAAAGCTAAAAACAAACAAACCAAAAAAAACTAAAACCACACAAACTTTCCCCATATGTACTCTATGCACCCACTACCTCCAAAAGACTTTACTTTTGTCATTTTAATAGAAATAAGGATTTTTTTTTTTCCAGTGGTCACCTTATATGAGCATGCCACTCGTATTTGCTTTTCCTCTCTCCAAAGGAAATAGATTATCCATTAACAAATGTCTCACAGCATTAGTGTGCGAAATCTTCAGCTATGAGTCATGCAGTCCTTTGTGCCACACTCTGAAGTCTTCAGTTCAAAACCACAGCACATTTTTAAATATCTGCACTATTGAAAAAACATTTCTCCTGGGGCTCTTCTTTCCTACATGCTGTCCATTTGTTATAATTTTGCTCGTCTGTTTGTTTTGAGCCTTTTCTTGTTTCTCTTGGGCATTTCTTCTGTAGCTAAACTGCCTGCCTTGTCTTGTTTCCAGGCAGAGATCTAGGCAAAACAAAACTTTGCCAACTTGAGCTAAAGCTCTCGTTATTTATTTGGGTAACTGGAGGGCAAGTTTCTAGCTATGCCTGTCTTTTGGAGTTACAGATGAAGACATGTAGTTCTATGAGAGATGCATTACCTTTTAAAAATGCCACATTTATATGCCCATCCGCAGATAATCTTGTGCCTGGAGTACCCCTCTTTTGCTTAAACTTGTATAAAAAATCAAAAGCAGCCTCTCTGCATAGATCTTCAAAGTGTACTCTCTAAAATTATTGCAGTCTTTTAAACAATGCAGAGTATCTTCTACTTTCTGAGCCCTGTATATCTCCTCTCTGCCTTCACATGTCTCCAGTTCTTTTTTAAGTATTTCTTCAGTGTCACTTTCAGTAAATGGGAGAGAGTTCTGGAAAAAGGTAGATGGGAACCAAGAGAAGAGAAATAGAAGGAAAAAAGTGAACCCAAGGGAATGCTCTTTACTCACTTTTCCACTCTTTTTTTGTACTGTCTTCATCCAACAACAGTGTGTGTCTTTATCCAAAAGGGATGGAGAATAGGGTGTTCAAAAAGGCTTTAAAATTGAATTAGGCTAATACAATTAAAGATAGTTAACTGTCTGAAGCAAATAGCACTACAGGTGGGGTTTTTTTTCCCTCTCTATGACCAAAAATCATGAAAGGCAACATAATTAATTGTAACTTTCTGCATGCATTTTTTTCCTTCTGAAGTACTGTTTGGGGCACAGAGCATTTAGTTTGTCTTCCAGACCACCTCCTAACTGTGGTGAATCATGTTGTACATTTCTAGTGCATGACTTATTTCAAGTTTGTAATGTTTCCATGCTTGATATAAAAAAGCTTCAAGCGCCATCTGCTGTGTGAAATCAGCTACTGTGCATTTCCTCTGTATTTGCTACCAGTGTGTTAGTAGCTTCCTGGCATTTTCAGGTAGTAAGAGAACTGTAGGCTTTTAAAATCTTGGGAAAAATGAAAACATGTTTGTGTGTGCCTGCTTATATAAGCTTTTAAAATTTTCAGTATTAACTTCTGTGTCAGGAATTGTGCTACAGAATTTATGTAAAGCATTTTCCTATGGACTTTTTGGTGGGATTTCTTTGGTACAAAAATACAGCTCTACTGTGTACAGTATAAATATCTACAATAGAATTTGAGATAAAGCAAAAATGTAAATCTGTCCTCATCTTTCCTTTAGGTGGCAGATAATGGAAAACCACCGTTGTCATCTTTGACTTACATTGATATTAGAGTTATTGAGGAAAGCATTTATTCACCAGCAATACTGCCTCTGGAAATCTTTATCACAGCCTTTGGGGAAGAATATTCAGGTGGTGTCATTGGAAAAATTCACGCAACCGATCAAGATGTTTATGATACCTTGACATACAGTCTGGACCCCAAAATGGAATCCCTGTTCTCTGTTTCCAGTACTGGTGGCAAACTAATAGCACATAAGAGGTTAGATGTAGGACAGTACCTCCTAAATGTTACTGTTACAGATGGAAAATTTACAACTGCAGCTGATATTACTGTGCACATCAGACAAATCACACAAGATGTATTAAATCACAGTATTGCAATACGCTTTGCAAACCTGTCCCCTGAAGAATTCATTGGTGATTACTGGCGCAATTTCCAGAGAGCATTGAGAAACATCTTGGGCGTGAGGAGAAACGACATCCAAATTGTTAGTTTGCAGCCTTCTGATCCTCCTTCTAATCTGGATGTCCTCCTGAATATTGAAAAGTCTGGTAGCTCTCACCACCCAATGAGAATTTTGCTCCACAAGATAAACTCTTCTGTGCCTGACCTAGAGGAGATTTTAGGTGTCCGGATAATTGATGTGTTTCATAAGCTCTGTGCAGGCCTAGAT
The DNA here is from genome assembly GCA_013398955.1 of Callaeas wilsoni. NCBI lineage: Eukaryota > Metazoa > Chordata > Aves > Passeriformes > Callaeidae > Callaeas > Callaeas wilsoni. Next base: position 43,176 of record VWPU01004160.1, on the reverse strand, counting down.
TGTCCTTTGAAATTTTGTGAAGAAAAAGTAACAGTGGATGAGAACATCATGTCAACCCACAGCACAGCCAGGTTGAGTTTCGTCACTCCCCGTCATCACAGAACAGCAGTTTGTCTTTGTAAAGGTAAGAAACACAGAAAGGAAAACTGTATCCTTGAAAAGATTGTTCTGGTTTTAAAAAGCTATAATCCACAGATGGAAATTTATATTACAGGACAAGATTAGGAATGTTCTGTAACTCTCTCCATAATATTTGCCTAATTTTATTCATAGTAAAGAGTAATTCTTTCTTGTCTCTTTACCTCATTTCGAGAGTTTACATAATACAAGCTTATGGGAGCAGATTTATATTTTTTTTATAGCTACACCTTCATTTTCCATTTTATGAAAGAATTTTTTTTGTTGTTGCCTATTCTATATTGATGGCCATTTTCAGTCCTGTGTGCACAAACGTAAGTTCCTGCAAAGTACCTGAATACTTCCTTGTTTCTGCTTAGAGGAGTAGCTCATGCAGTTTCCGAACTTGGTTGGGAATGAGAGGGCAATGTGGGAAATGAATATTCATTAAAATATATGTAAGTGTAAAGATTTCCAACAGAAGATTAATTTATCTTTATTCTGAGGAAAACAACATTGCTTTTTAAAATCAGATCTTAACCTTACTGAGTGAACTTGCACATATGAAGTAAATATTTAAAGCCCATTCCTTTTCTGTCTCAAATACAGACATGCTTTTCTCTGCTCTCCCCAGCCTACTCTGTCCATGTTTAATATATTTTTGTTGGGTTTTGTGGTGAATGATTCTATTGGTAAGCCTTAAACCACAACACCAGTTTCCCAATTTTACCAGTTGAATTGAGTGCTCAAGATAAGTATCAGCCACTCTACATGCTATTTGTCGAGTCTGTGCCAGTCATGCCCCATAACTGTTACTTCACTTCCTTGTCTGATAGTTAGGAATATCTTTTGGAGTACTTCCAGCTACAGTACTTAAGAGTCCCTTTTCACAAAATACCATCACCACGAACCGAAAAGAAATAATGGATTTGGTTTTACAGAAGGGAAATGTCCCCTGATGAACAGTGTGTGTGAAGGAAACCCATGTCCTGAAGGTACTGAATGTTTAGGAGATCCAAAGGAAGGAAAATATACCTGTGTTTGCCAAGACAGCAAAGCTGGACAATGTCCTGGTAAGGAATTAACTCTAAAAAACTCTGTGTAAAACTACTTTTCTTTCCAAATACGAATTTGATTCCAGTCCTTTGCTAATACTTTTTATGCTATTCTGTATTCCTAAGCATCAGCTGGCTCTGCTGTGACATTTACTGGGAGCAGCTATGTGAAATATCGTCTCATGGAAAATGAAAACAAAGAGGAAATGAAGCTGACAATGAGACTTAGAACTTACTCTGCTCATGCAGTTGTTATGTATGCTCGAGGAACAGACTACAGTATCTTAGAGGTATATTAAAATCTCCTAGTGTATATCTCCTCCTTTCTTCCTACCATCTTCTTACTATTTTTGTGCCAGATTAAAAGATTGAGTCATAACATCTCTGTAGAATTGTTATAATTGAAAATTGACTTAAAGGTAGGGTGTGTTACACATCCAGGAGACAAACTTGTACAGATTCTTTCAAATGTGTAAACAAACAAAGCTTCCTAAATCATATATTTTAAACAACTTTAAATTTATTTGCTTATAATACTGAAGTCCATACAGGATAAGTTACTTAAAGCACAAGATGAAAGGTATCCAAGTATTGTAATATTTTGATTATGATCTGTGACTGCTTTATTAGAGGAAAAAATGTACAAACTGTACGTTTCAATTAAAAGAACCATATAGAATAAATCACAGTTGCCGTGACTGGAAAACGGTGTTACTAAACTGCTTTTTATGAACACCACCATCATCCCGTCTCTCCAGCAAGCATAAGCTTTTATAGGCATCGATATTTTATACTCTTTAAGTGTGCAGACCGTTTATTGATATTGTGGCTTTCCTCTGTAGATCCATCATGGAAGACTGCAATACAAATTTGATTGTGGCAGTGGACCTGGGATTGTCTCTGTTCAGAGCACTCAGATAAATGATGGCCAGTGGCATTCCATATCTCTTGAAGTGGATGGCAACTATGCACGACTTGTTCTGGATAAGGTGCATACTGCATCTGGTACTGCTCCTGGTACACTTAGAACACTAAACCTAGACAATCATGTGTTTTTTGGTGGTCATATTCGTCAGCAAGGTACAAGACATGGTAGAAGTCCTCAGGTTAGCAATGGTTTCAGAGGTTGTATGGATTCTATTGTACTAAATGGACAAGAGCTGCCCCTAAACAGCAAGCCACGAAACTATGCTCATGTGGAAGAATCTGTAGATGTCACTCCTGGATGCTTACTGACTGCCACAGATGGCTGTTCAAGCAGCCCGTGTCAGAATGGAGGCATCTGCAACGCACTGGCAAATGGAGGTAAGCTGCTCTTTATTCTTCTGCTTTTAGTTTTCAAACAGCTTTTCAACTTCTCTGCTTTGAAGGACAAAACAACTTCATGCATAATTCTTGGTTTCCCAGAGTAGTAGAAGGTCAGTTGTTGAATAGGTAGGAAGGCTGTGTGTGCCTTCTAGATTCAATTCTTTGGGGTATGAAGTAGACAAAGTCTATCTGGCAAAGTGGGGATTTAATCTTCAGTGCTGACACCTGAGGTCCATCCTCTTAACTGCCTACTTTGGAGTCTCTCTTTAAAAATTCTGAAATCATTGGGACAACTTTTGTTTTGTGAGAGAAGTGGAAATTATCCTTCAGTCATGCTCAAGGAAACTTACTGTTAGACTTTGCCTCATCTTTCGATAAAAACATTTCTATTTTTTTCTATCCTTTCTCTCTTTTAACAGGTTGATGGATAGGGAAGAATTTATCTTAAATCTGTAGGAGGGCAGGGAGGATTTTATCCCAAATCCAGTACAGCCATGTGTATCTTTCAAAAAGACTGTATTTTATTTCAGGTTACTACTGCAAGTGTGCACCATTGTTTATGGGAACTCACTGTGATGTAAGTGTCAACCCATGTGCTTCCAACCCCTGCCTTTATGGCGGGACTTGCATCCCAGTCAGTGATGATTTTATCTGCCAGTGCCGAGGACAATACACAGGTCAAAGGTATGTTTGTATGGTTCATTGTATCAATGAACCCCTTAGAAAACAGGCTATAAATGTAACACTTTTTCTGTTTCCCTTTTTATCTGTTTCGTACCTTTGAGACTCACTGGAATTGGCTGAAGTTAACAACAGCCCCTATGTTACAGCCCTGAATCCCACATTATAAACTCACTTGCAGTAAGGTAATGGTTCAAGTGTTTTTGTTTGTTTTGCTTTTTTAGATGCCAGCTGGGTCCGTATTGCAAAGACAATCCTTGCAAAAACAGTGGAAAGTGTATTGACAGTTTGGATGGACCTGTTTGTGAGTGTGAAGCAGGCTTTCGTGGAGAAAGGTAGGTAGCATTCCACATATATTAAATTTTAGTAGTATTGATTAACAGTTCAAACTGGTTGAAATTTGGAATATGGATAAAATAGCAAATTGCAGTACCTTATATTAGATATATCTAAAATTGTTGAGAACATGATTACAACAAAGACTACTGATGTAAACTAAACATCACTGCTGTGCTCTGTTTCTGATAGGTGCCTGACTGATGTCGATGAATGCATAGAAAGCCCATGTCTCAATGGAGCCCTTTGTGAGAACACTTACGGTTCATATCACTGCAACTGTAGTCGTGGATTTGGAGGCAAACACTGCACAGACATTGTTCTTAATAAATATGTTTCGACATCTTGGAACATTAGTTTAGCTGAAGTGATTGGGATTATTGTTTTCGTCGCAGGAATCTTTTTGTTAGTTGTGATTTTTGTTGTTTGCCGCAAAGTAGTTGGTAGAAAGAAGAAGCACCAGCCAGAACCTGAAGACAAGCAACTGGGAGCTACAACAGCCTTCTTGCAAAGACCGTATTTCGATGCAAAACTGAATAAGAACGTCTATTCTGACATCCCACCACAGGTTCCTGTTCGCCCCATTTCGTACACTCCAAGCATTCCAAGCGACTCCAGGAACAATCTTGACAGGAATTCTTTTGAAGGGTCTGCTATCCCTGAGCACCCCGAGTTTAGCACTTTTAACCCAGATTCTGTACATGGTCACCGGAAAGCTGTAGCTGTTTGCAGTGTTGCACCAAATTTGCCACCTCCACCTCCCTCCAACTCGCCTTCGGACAGTGATTCAATACAGAAACCCAGCTGGGATTTTGACTATGATAGTAAGAGATGTTCTTATTTTTTACTTTCCTGTTAAATATGTGTGCTGGTACAATTTTAATATGAGTACAAAGTCTCCATCTATACCTCTTAGGATACAAAAGGCATTAGGAATTTACTGTGTTTTGTCTCTGATCAGCCTTCATGCTCTACTAAGTTTTGTAAAAATGTGCAGATCTCAACTTTAAATTGTATTGATTCTTAAATCTAGAATCTATTCATTGTCTCACTTGAAACTTTTTTTTTCAGCTAAAGTAGTAGATCTTGACCCCTGCCTTTCTAAGAAGCCTCTGGATGAAAAGAGCTCCCATCCTTACAGTGCTAGAGAAAGCATGTCTGAGGTCCAGTCTCTCAGCTCCTTCCAGTCTGAATCATGTGATGACAATGGTACGTAAAATGCTATAATTCTGTACTGATGCTTATGTTCATTTGTTCTGTCTTTGCATCTGTATCTCTTAGTAACAATAGGATTTACATATACTGAATATATATTAAATAGTAGCTTATTTAATATATATTTGTATTTACTTATGCTAATACACAGATCTGTTAAGTTTTTTAAAATAATTTACCTATCTCTACACCTCCTGTTAATTACTTTACCTTAATATTATATGTAATCATTCTGCTGTTAGAATATTACAGTGAAATGCAGCTCAAGTTGTTCAGAGCCTTGTGTTTAAAACGTATTAAAATTTGGTAAACTCTTCTAGGTTATCATTAGTTATCACCTTATGCAAGAATACAGTGAATTTAAAAAATGGCCTCTGCACAAATATAATTCTTGCTTTGCCATTCAGCTCTCAGTAAAAAGCTTTCTGGTGTTACAGTTTCATTTGTTTCCTTCTCTTTTTCTTGCTGCGACCTCAGCTCCCATATGGATCAGATCAGTTCTGAGTGAGAGCAGAGTTTAAGGGACTGCTTGTAAGTTTGATTACTTTAGTAATGAAGGAAACTGCACAAAAAGGAATTTTGTTATAATAGAACAGTGTATTTGGCTTTCACCATGATTGAAATGGATTCATAAAAACATTTCATACATTGAAAAAAGCCAATATAAAATATAAATATTTTGATCACACCTCAACTCCATTAAAATACAATCAGCATACATATTTTTGGCTTTGATTATTATTAATTGGATGTCTTTACTTTTCCATTGTGATGACAGATGCTTTTATAGTTGATATGAATGCATCTATGTATTCAGAAACATGTCATACTGATTGGACAAAGCACAATTGTCTCATAACTTAATTCACTAAGTTAAGGTGTGTTTTGACTCTTTATTTCACTTTCTGCTTTTGTCTCTCCCTGGTAAAAAAGAACTTGAAATTCCTTTAGTTTAGGAATAAAGAACATTCTGCTTCTCAGTGAAGTAGAGTGATTTGTTATTAACAGCATGAAAAAAACCCATGTGATTTAATGATTGGTGAAAGTAAAATGGTATGCTTACACTCCTCATCATTTTATCAGTAGACCTGATACCAACTTCTAGCTTTTTTTCCTGTGGTTTTAAGTGTTGTATTGTACATGTTGTTCTCCCCTCCTCACCCTCTCATATGTTTAGTATATTCTTTTTCCCATTTCCTCTCATGTATTGATTACTCATTAATACATCATTTTAAGAGAAATATCTGTAGCATCATAGATACTGTTCCTTCCTTCCTTTTTGGTAGATTCAGAATTTATTAGCTTGATACTTAATCCCTGAGCTGTGCAAACAAGTTGCATGTGCTTACTTCATTTTATCCTATAAGAATAAATCCTTCTCCATTACAAAACTATCTTGGGGGAAAGGGAGACATGAAAAATACATTCATTTAAGGTTTTTTTTAAAATAAGCATGTAACAGCCTGAATTTAGTATTCCTCCTGTGATATCTCTACTTCATACAAAACTTACGTAGATCAATAACAGAAATGTTCAGTAGATATTTTTCATATTCTATCCTTTTAGTTCGTTTCAGGGAAAATTTCTTTCCCATATCTTTCATTGGTAGGATTGACATTTTTAAAGGACAAGTCTAACGCAGTACTGCTTAATTCACCCAACAGAAGCCTTTAGAAAAGTCTAGTTTGTTGCTATGTAGATAAAGTATTATGCAAATGACTATATTTAGGCAACATTTCAGGAATTCTAACACAAGCAGCCTTGTGCTTATGCAAAATGTACTTTACAAGTGGTTACAAGTACTTTTGTATACATAGCAAGAAAAAAAAATTGAGCTTTAGATTTGTTTTTTATGTATTACATGCAACTACTTTCTACATAGAGAGTAAATGTGTGTGTATACCAATAATCTTGCTCTATAAAATGGTAATGAACTGCAATTTCAGTGTTGATGGGGGGTTTTATGTGTATCTGTATGCTGTTTAAAGTGATACTAATTACAGGTTTGTTTTAATTTGCTCCTTTTATACCTTTTACAAGCTTCCGTAGTGACTGTAATACACCTTGTCAATGCTGTTGTTGACTCGGTGGAAAAAGAAGGTATATACATGTTTTCATATTTATTTACTGCTTTGGCAGCATAATAAACATTTGTCTTCTTATATTGTCCTCTAGTAATGTAGCCCTAGCAGATGCGAGTTATAAAATACTATTTACTTAGGCTTTCTGATAAGTTTTAGCAAAAAATATATTTATATTGTATGTCTGTTAGTATTTTCTTGCGTATGGTGTAGATGCCCTGTGAACAGGTTTCAAAGTGTGATTTCTTGGGGAAAAAAAGGATTGGCATAAAAAGAATCTTGGTGCTTACTCTCTTCTGAAAATACTCACACTAAAGCTGCCAGCAGAATTGAGACAACATCAAAGGCAAATACATACAGTATTGTAGATGAAACAGCAGCAGCCTCCGCTTCCTTTTCTTCTCCCACCCACAGCTGTTGATACCTTGTCCAGCTGAGCAGAATCAAAATGGCCTGGTATCAGTACTCACTTCCTTGGTCTTCAGATCAGTCTGTCTCTTAAGCAGAAGAGAATTATTTTTGTGTGCCACTGAGATATATAGCCATACACATCCTCCTCACTTTAAGTAGTTTGTTACTATGCAGCCTTACAACAGTACCTAAAAGGTATGTTTAGGTATACATATATACACACACAAATAGCTGTGTGTGTGTTTGTGTGTAGTAGGTATTTGGAAGTTAGAAAGATGCAAAGTAGGCATTTTCAACGGTATTTTATTTCATTTCTGCTAACATTTAAGAACTAACCTCTCTGGGAAACACACTCTTTACAAAATAATAGTAGTAATAAAAGTGCTAAGGAGTCTATACAAATGCTAACTGTTGTTTTAATTGACTAAATAGTACTTTAAATTCCAGTAAAAGGCAAATGATTCTCTCGATGACCATGAGTTTGCAGAGGTTTCTTCTGAAATAACATCCAGCGTATGCTTCCTATTTCTAGATACAGACTAGGAAACATCGTGTTTTTTACTAAGTCCTACTTAAAATGAAGCCATTGTAAGAACATAAAATTGATTATAGTAGCTAAAGTTTCTCTTTAGCTTGTTATCTGAAGTACACCTGTTTTAATTTATGCAGACACACAAAAGAAAGGAGACAAGTGCAAAGACTTCCAATTACTTGAGAGTATTTCATTAATTAATAAGGATGCCATTTCATTAATGTTTACTTACAGACAATAGTCCTCAGTGCAGAAAAATTGCAATGCAGGTACTTGGGAATGGGAGAATTACAAGACTAAAAGAGGACAGATCTACCAGGAGAAATATTCAGTAACTTATTCAGATTTTCTCTAAGATTTTAATTGATAGAATCTAAAAATTATAGATGTAGTTCTCAAGTCTAAGGTAAAAGCATTGCTTAGTGTTTTAGTATCACCATAAGATAAATACAAACATTGTATGCATTGTAGTTGTAGAAAGATTAAATATGTCCTACTCAGCTGCTTCCTAACATTTGAAAGTCTCTCTTCTTAATAATTATTTCTTCTTTCAAAACATCTTAGCTAAAACATTCTGCTTTTGAGCACCCTCGGGAGGGTGTCAGTTTGACAGCAAAGATCCTTACTCAAGCCTTCAGCAAGGTCAAGTGCTGGGACAGGTGGTCCTTCTCTTTAGTCTCCCCAAGTGTTTCTGTCCAACAGGTATCCTGGGAGCATGAACTGTAGCTAATCTCATCGCAGGACAGTTTTAAGCCTGTATTCTCTGTACTGCTCCTCAGGTTGTAGCTTGATGCAAATCAGCAGTGCTAAGTGCAAGAGAAAATATGGCTCCAGTCTAGCAGATTGTCACATAAAGATGGGCACATGCAGTTCTAGTTTGTGTTCCTGTCATTTATGTTAAAGGGTCTTTGCCTCAGAAGAAGAGGAAAACCAGGATCTCTCCATTCCTTGGTAAAAGTGCTCTAAATCATAAAGCCTGTTTGCTTTAGTTTTGCACCCAATTTCCCAGGAAAAATAAAGAATATTGTCTTCTAAGCAGACTAGTGATCAGAACCTTCTCCTGGAGTTGAGGCCAGAGATGTTTTAAGAGTCTCAGAGCTCAGACTGACATCTCCATTAGTCTCAACAGCATTTTTCTTGTCTTGCCTAGGCAAGCTTAAAAAAATAGGAACTTCTCTCCGAAGAGTCAACCTCTGTCCCTTCAGTCTTCCAACAGATGAAAGCATGAATTCTTAGGAGAAGATTCTCAAATTAGGATAGGCATCGCTCATCCTTAGAGACTTTAATAGGGAATGTGGATTGTTGAAGAGAGAAAGGTTTAATATTTTCAGATAACACAGGGCAGTTCTCTGCTAAGCGTGAGTTGTTGGAATCGCTGTACAAAGGGAGGCAGTTTTCCCAGTGCTTTGTGCATGGAAGCCAGACACTAAAGGAAGAGCTACCTCGATACTCGAGAGATACTTGAAAGTGTAAGTGCCAAATGATGGAGCCCTGTATCAAAAACAAGGGCAGATATAAGGAAAGGAAAAAGATCAGATCAAGTCCTGTGTAGCAGAAGTCCTGAATATACTGATGCCAGGATTTCAGCAAACTCCAGACTACAGATTTTACCACAAGACAGCCATGTCCCAGATGGGCTGTACATTAATTCAGTAGCTGTCCTACAGTTCAAGTCTTAACAAATAAGGAGCCCAGGAGAAAATTTTTTAAAAAGCCAACTTTAGTATTGCTAATTAAACTGGACAAAAGCAGCATGAATGTCATAGTGACTAGTCATTGTTTGTCTTCATATTGGTTCTACTGTTTGATTCCTAACTACAGATATTTTCTCCTTTTTCTTCTCATTCTGCCACCTAAAGAATCTTTTGCTGTTCCTGACCTCAGCAATTCAAGAGGTGACTTCTGCATGCAATTCATTGATGTTCACCAAAATATTTCTGTTAATATTTGGTTTTAACACAGACTTACTATCAGTTGCTTGCTGTGCATTTGTCTGCAGTGATTTCTCTTTACTAGATTTGCACTATATTACAACAGTGGTTTTTTTAAATTAGTGTTCAGATGAGAGAAATTATTGGTTTTTAGTGAGTTTATGCTTACATCTAGTTTCCAGCAGACAAATACAAACTTATTCAAAGGGAGTTTGCAAGAGAGGATCAAGTCCAGTCATTTTTGCATGATTAACTTGATTTTCCTGTTTTGTTCTTGTATTTGAATGTGGAATGTCTTTACTAATAATCAAAGATTTTTATCAGAGGTGTTCCTGTAGAGCTAACAGCATTTTGTGAAATTAGCTTTATAATTTGCTTAAGCGGTAAAGTCACTTTAAATGGTCTGAATACTTTACCAAACAGAAATTGCTTCTTTTATGTAAGAAAGTCATGGGTTATATATGCGAAATATATTCTTAAGAAAAATAGGCTGTTGTTATCACCCTAACTAATTACTCAACAACAATTAAGTATTTAGCTGTGCCAGGCAGGGTGTTGATTCTTTGCTATCCAGTGAACAATTTTGTATTGTGACAGCACATTCCATAGGTGACTACAGCTCTTCCCATGTTAGGTGTGATGTCTGAGAAGATGGGAAGGTTCAGGTGTGAATGATGCACTATCTCATGCATGGCACAAAGTTGTGTTGAATGTCTTTTGTGCAACCAGGGCAAACTGCTGATTAACAAGTAGCATCCTAATCACAGTGATTGCATTGTCTTAATACATGTGTTGATTTCTCAGTTCAGACTGACTTGAATACAAGATAGTAATACTACTTTTTTTTTTTTAATTAACTTTTCAGGTTATCACTGGGATACATCAGATTGGATGCCAAGTGTTCAGTTGCCAGGTATCCAAGAGTATCCAAATTATGAAGTGGTTGAGGAGTCAGCTCCCCTCTACACAGATCCAAATGCCATCGATACAGACTATTACCCTGGTGGTTATGACATAGAAAGTGATTTTCCACCTCCACCTGATGACTTCCCTGCACCTGATGAGCTTCCACCGTTACCACCTGAATACAGCGACCAGTTTGAGTCAATACAGCCACCCAGAGACATGCCAGCCGTAGGTAGCTTGGGTTCTTCTACAAGGAGCAGGCAGAGATTTAACCTTAATCAGTACCTTCCCCATCACTACCCCGCAGACATGTCAGAACCTCAGACTACACCCAGTGGCGGCAGCGGCAGCTACAGAGAACCGTACGCTCCGTACTCACTGGGGTTCAATCAAGACTTTGAAGCACCCACTGTAGACAACATGTCCATGTCTGTGTATGCTTCCACAGCCTCCTGCTCGGATGTGTCGGCATGCTGTGAAATGGAGTCTGAAGTCATGATGAGTGACTATGAGAGTGGAGATGATGGTCACTTCGAAGATGTGAAAATTCCTCCGCTTGATTCCCAGCAACATACAGAAGTCTGACACACTCAACAAAAGTGCCTGGACTCTTAACAAACTTTATCAAATCTAGAACAATTTTCAAGAGCTTTTTTATTTTTACTTTTTTTTTTCCCAGACACAGTGAATGCTTTTGTTTCAGTGAGCTGAACTGGCATGGCAGCATTGGATCATGCAATTCATTTCACTAAATGAACCTCTTTCCATTTTCTGACCTACTGTATTTGGAAAGTTCCAGGATTTCCATTGGCTGTGCCATTTCTGAACATCCTTTATGTACTTACATTGTTCTATGTTTAAAAAAAATCACATACCACTTCTCCATGTTAGCATGATGCATATATTTATATAGTTCTAATACAATTAATTTTCTCCTACTTTTTGTAAATTTTATGTACAGTTTTGATTTTAATAGTTTTAACTAGATTTTGTAGATATTTTGTGAATTTGTTTTCCACTGAAACTAGTGGTGTTAGTGTGCCATTAAAAATGAGCACCCCGACTTATTATAATCAGGGCATCACTGTATGTATTCCCCTGAAAACTAAGGTTTGACATTTCATTGTAAAACATTCAACATATTCACAATTTCAATTGTACATACATTAGGTCTGATATTTTTCTGGGTCAGCTACATGGAAATGTCTTAAATGGGTTGCTGTATTTTAGAACTGTAAACATTTTTTTCCCTTCTTGGAAAGTGTGTTGGGGACCCTCCGCATACCAGTTTAGAACCAAAACCACCATGACACAGTTTTTATAGTGTCTGTATATTTGTGATCCAATGGTCTTGTAAAGGTTTTTACTGAAAATTACCATTAGCCAGTCTTTCTTACTGACAATAAATTATTAATAAAATACTTTAGCTTTGCTCTGTGTATCTCTATTATATAATATACCATTGACAAAGCATTCAGTGCAGCATTTTTTAAGTCTGTATATGTTTTGTACTGTATTAAATGACTTGCTCCAAGCAACTCGTTTTCCTCTCCTCCGAAATCAGCCTGCAGCTGTGTTAGAGATGCTCACGAGATGGCAGTGTGTGTCTGCTTAATGGTGTTTTTAAAAGTAATCGGGCCAGTCTGAATAAAGATTATGGGTATCAAACTGCAGTAGCCTTCTCGGTAGTTTGCATTTTTCTTTAAACATATAATATCAGCTATGTAAATTGCTGAATATTTTTTCTCAAGTCCCAAAAATATATACAGAAAAAAATCCCCAAGATCTTTAAAGCAGTTTCTCCCCTTCTTTATCACTTGAATACTTACGTTCATGACTAGTAACCCCTTGATTGTGCACCTGCATGCTGAAATGGCCGTGCCATTGTCTGACTTTGTGCTAAATAGTTGGTGGTTTCCTGCAATTACGTTTCAATTGCAGTTTCTTACATTAAGTTCGCACTAGAAGTTTACCTTGAAGAAGTAAAGATGGAATACAGTTTTCCTGTGTATTATCCAGCTGCTTTTCTGACTAGAAAAGAACAAAGCCCTTAACAGAGTTCTCTAGCATAAATCTGGCCTGATGGTAAGCTAAAGGAATAATATAACTGTCTTCTGCCTCTTGCTTGAGGGATGCTTTTTAAGTTCAGAACAGATTTCCTGGCACATTAGTGAATTTTTAATATAGCCTGGAATCCTTTCAGCTCCACCTCCATTTTGTTCCCACTGTCATAAAGTTCTGTAGCCTAGAAATACACAATATTAGATTCTCTCAGTCATGAGAGCTAAGCCTCAGCCTTCTACCATCTAGGAGAACAGGGTACTGTATTTGGAGTGCTATTTATATACAATATGGAACAACTCCCAGCTTGGCAGCTGTATAATGGAAATTGGGTGGATTACAGGACACAGCCAGGAGTGACATTCCTGTGTTAACTTGCCCATATGCAGGTTAAGAATCTCATGGCTTATGTAAAAAGGCTAAAAAATCAATAGGTTTAAACCCACATTCTGGTTGTGCACTGCAATATTCACCCTGATAACTAAGAGCCTTTTGTACATCAGACTGTTAGAATTTTCTTAATTAATAGCTTTAAAAGAATCTCTCAGAACTGCGAGCAGCGGGTGTCAAACACTCCGTAGTAGTTCACATCGCTGCTTAAGGCCCATCTTGAGTGAGGAAGGTTAAGCTTAGTTCTTCTCAAGAAGATTCTGTTCAAGGTTCCTTTATATCTGCTGCTCAGTAGGAATGAGTGTCAGGAGTCAGCAAGAGGAAGACGCTGCACAAATTTGCATCATTTCTCAGTTGATAAGGATTCCCAGAAAAGATGAAAACCTGGCCTACAAATACATTTTCTAAAGTTACTCATTTACAGAAGAAAGGCCTGAAGACAGATTTTTAAAATTGAGAGGTGCAAAGGACAGGAATATCAACACATAAATCTACTTTTATTCGTAGTACTGTGAACTGAAGGCTAACATAGAACATGAAGCTCAAAAAGAACAATGTCTCATTATTCTACAGTGAAACTCTATGTAGGAAATGTAAGAGAATGTTTTGTTGAAAGTATCAGAATATATTTCTTTGTTTTTTAACCTCTTCACAAGAACTGTGCTGCTAGGCAACATGCAACACCCAGGTTATACTTCAGAGCAGAAAACAAGGCTGCATCATAACACTCACTTACGGAAATAGCAGGCTTTTTAAACTCCACAGCTTTCAACAGCTTTGCTGTTGGTGTGTAAAGCGAGGACACGTTGGACAAATGCTCCCTTTGTAGGGAGCTTTTATCACCTAATTCAGGTCCAGTAAGTGCAATTAAACCTATTTTCCCACACAGAGCTACAGCAATACACCAGATGAAGCTGGTGACATTTTAAACTCAATTAAAACTGATACAGCAGAGCATTGCTGTTGGACTCAACAGTAGTCCAACACATTCAAAAGCATTGACCACATGATTTATTTTACAAGCCAAATATTTTAAGATAAGGAATTTCAGTGAAGTCACACATTCACTATTCCAGTGTTCATCTGCCCTCATGTCACAGCAAGAGGTTTATGTTGACATGTAGTTTCATATGTTTCAGTTTGTGCCCATTCCTTCTTACTGTGCCAAAGGGCACCACTGAAAAGAGCCTGACTCTTGTCTTTACAGCTTCACATCAGGTATTTATAAACATTATTAAGTTCCCCACTGAGCCTTCTTTTTTCCCCAGATTGATCAGCCTCAGTTCTCTCATCCTCTCATATGAAAGCAGCTCCATTCTCTTAATCATCTACTGGCCCTTTGCTGAGCTGTAGATAACTTCCCCATGGAAGTCTTTTTTTTTTCTGTTTTAAAATACTTATGAGCTAGTAGAATTTAAAGTTTTATTAAGCAGATTTGAGTCAAGCTCCATGCTGCTTTGTCCATTCTGCATTTTGAGTGAATGAAATGTCAGTTTGCCTTCAGGCAGAAAACAAACTGCAATTCCACCTGATTAAGAGTAATTGAGGCAGAAACAACAACAGACAACCCTATGAAACTTCTTTCATTCAATATTTAACACACCTGGTCTGAGGATTCCAGGATGCAGACATATACGCTTAGTAGAAGGAACATGACCAGAGTACCAGATCACCAGATTTTGACCCTTTTTCCAAGGACGTTTACTCAGATTGTTTTTCCACTGTTCCCTGTTCTACCCATGGCCTCCATGAAACAAGTACTGAGCCAAGAAACCACATCTAAGGAGAGTTCTTGCACTGCCCAAGAGGTACAAATCTGAATCCACTCAAGCCAAAGAAGGTATGAAATTTGTGTCTAACTGCAAGCTCCATTTTGGAGTATAGGGGTAAGAAGAAATGCACTACTTCCACCTTGAATCTACCTGTAAAACCCTTGAAGGAAAACAATGGCAGGAATTAGTCCATGTTATATCAAGGGGTCATGGCTGACACCTGTCTGCAGACAGACCAGTGCTGAGTAAGTGCGGTTCACCAAAGTGCTTCACATGATTCCTGACTCAACTTTGCCCCTGGGGAAGCCATGCTGACTGCCTTGAATCACCTACCTGTGCTCCCTGTCTTCCATGTGCCTTTAGCACAGCTTCTGGGACGTTCTGTTCCATGACCTTCCCAGATACAGGAGTGAGGCTGACAGGTCGGAAGTTCCCAGGGTCCTTCTTTTGACCCTTTCTAAAGATGGGCACTCTTGTTTCCCCTTTTCCAGCCACCTGGGACTTCGCCTGACTGCCATGACTTTCCAAACATCATGGAGAGTGCCTTGGCAATGACATCAGCCAATTCCCTCAGGACTCTGGGATGTACTTCATTGGGTCCCACAGACTTACATACATTCGGGTTCCTCAGAAGGTCATGAACCTGATCTTCACTTACAGTTGGAGGGACTTTGTTCCTCCAGTCCCGATCCTGCTGTCTATTCTCTTGAGAGGTGTAGGAAAAGAGGTTTCCATTGAAGACTGAGGCAAAAAAGTTCTTGAGTAACTCAGCCTTTTCTTCATCCTTCTGTGCTGGAGTGACTATATCAATGCACAAGGGAAGAGCTCCAGATGTCATTTATCTGGACTTCTGTAAAGCCTTTGACAGGGTCCCCCACAAAATATTTCTTCCTACATTGGAGAGAGATGGATTTGATGGGTGGGCTGTTAGGTGGATTAGGAATTGGTTGGATGGTCACATCCAGAGGGTAGTGGTCAACAGCTCAGAGTCATGATGGACATCGGGAGAAGTGGTGTCCCTCAGGGGTCCATACTGGGACCAGTGCTATTTAATATTTAAGTAATAAATAATGTAATATTTAATATTTAAATAATTGTTAATATAATTTTATTATTATTAATTTAATATCTTCATGACATAGATGAAGGGACCAAGTGCACCCTCGGCATATTTGTCGATGACCCCAATCTGAGTGGTGTTGTTGACACACCTAAAGGATGAGATGCCATCCAGAGGGACCTGGACAAGCTCCAGAAGTGAGGCCATGGGAATTTCATGAGGTTTAACAAGACCAAGTGCAACGTGCTGCACTTGGGTTAGGGAAACCTCCAGTATCAATGCAGACTGGTGGAGATGAACAGATCAAGAGCAGCACTGCCAAGAAGGACTTGGAGGTGCAAGTGGATGAGAAGCTGAATATGAGCCATCCATGTATGCCCTTGCAGCCCAGGAAGCCAAAGAGGGAGGGGATTCTGCCTCTCTGCTCTGCTCTGGTGAGATGCCACCTGTGTCCAGCTCTGGGGTCCAAAACACATGAAGGACATCAACCTGTTGGAGCAAGTCCAGAGGAGGCCACCAAGTTGATCAGAGGGAGGGAGTACCTCTTCTATGACAAAAGACTGAGAGAATTGAGATTGTTCAACCTGGAAAAGAGAATGCCTTGAGGTGACCTAATGGTGGCTTTCCAGTTCCTGAAGGGGGCCTGCAAGAAAGATGGAGAGAGACTGTTTACAAGAGCCAGTAGTGACATGACAAGAGGGAATGGCTTCAAACTGAAAGACAGTAGGTTTAGATTTGGTATTAGAAAACAATCCTTTTTTTCTACTGTGAGGATGATAACAGACTGGAAGAGGTTGTCCAGAGAAGTTGTGGATGCCCCATGTCTGGATGCATTCAAAGCCAGATTGGATGGGGCTCTGAGCAACCTGGTCTAGTGTAAAGTGTCTCAGCCCACGGCAAGGGCTTGTAACTAGATGATCTTTTAGGTGTCTTCCAACCCAAACCATTCTATGATTCTATGATTCACAAGCCCCGTCTGGATCACAGCTCTGCACACATCAGCTGTGAACATCCACACCAAGATACCCACAGGCTCCACAAATGGAGTCTACACATTTCACTGAAAGCTCTGCACAAACTCCACACACGTCAGACAACAAAGACGTGGGTGCCTCAGTTTCTTTTCATAGCTCTTGCCAATTTTTAGCATTAAATGGCTTTCAAGCCCACACAAGCTTTCATAAAAATACTAAAAAGATGAAGTCCCCATTAAACCAAGCATGCTGAAGCAGACATAAATTCTGGCAGCATTACTCATTCTTCCACAGCTGCACTGGGGGAGAATAAAAATCAGAGAAGCACAGTGCAATATCCAGTGCAGTTGCAAAGCAGGAAAATGAGGTCTTTGCTTTGATCTTACAGAAAAATGTTTAAGAGAAAGATAATTAGAATTATTTCCCCTCATGTAAGGGGAAAACTTGCTGATGATCAAAAGCTTATTAATTAGCAATGCCCAACATCCATAGCTAAACCTGGTAACACACATTTAAAACTTCACACACAAACAAGTTAGGCATCGGAAGCTCACTCAGGAGTCAAGGCTATCAGTAAGAACATGACCTTAAAACAAGAGCAAACAGTCTCATTTAGCATTATCAAAGCTGAGCCATATGCCTTTCTAGACTTTTTGCTGCAGATGGTCATTTCTCAGTTTCTTATATTCTTATATGCTTGGAGTTGAAACCTTCAATGTGAGGCAAAGCACTGAGAAGCCCAATTATCTGAATGAGTCATTCTATCCTTAATCCCCAGGGTCCCAATTGGAAAACATGCTAAGCAAGATGAATTGCTTTCAGAGTTTGAATTTAACTTTGAAGAAATACATAAGAAAGATTATGCTGCTGCATTGTAAAGTTTTTTTGTAATTTCATCTTTTTCTAGAGAACTTGAAGCACTGACAGTAATTTATAACATAAAAGTTCAAAGGCCTCCTGTTTAAACAACTAATACCTCATGATGGCCATACAGGTAACAGAAACTTCTGCTTTGACTTTCACTGGGGGAAAAAATACCTCAACTTACAGAGAAAAAGGCTAAAAATGTAATTAGTCTGACAACTGGAGCCTGATTATATGCATTGAGCTTTTTTTGGTTTAAAGCCAAACACTGTTCAGTAACACTAAAATTTCACAGAACTCACTTCCAAAAACTCAGTGTAGCTGTTCAGAAACACCTAGAAAGCAGGAGAACGGAGTTCACTTTGGCTGAGTTGGATTAGACACCTAAAGTGTTTAAATCAACATCTTTCACTGACTGCCCACCTCAAGAGCTGGAAGCCAGAGAGCCATCTGACCTGGGCAAGACAAAAGACAAAGACAAAAGATGCACCCGATGTCCCAAGAAAACAAAAGCAACAAAACTACTACAGAAAAAGAAACCACTAACACCAAAACCACACGAACACACATCCAACAGCAACAGGAACTAAGAGTCAGGTATGCATAGAAGTAAAATGTAAGGAATTTTGAAAATCAGAGGAAGATAGGTACTAAAAGTAGAGAGCAGCTGAGGCAGAGAGAGGTTTTGCTTTAAGTGGAAGAAAGTATATCCTAATAACAGTTTCAAAGTCTTTTAGTAGGCCATGTCTTAAGCATTTTAGACACTTAAATTCATAGCCTAGAGGCTTCCTCTGATTTAGTGTGGGCTAATTCTTGCTCAGTGTGGAAGGTTTTCCACTAGCTAGATGTTAACCTGTGTTCCTCAAGTTAAAGTCCCATCTTATTTGGGAGATAGCAAATCTTTCTAAGCTGTCCTCAAAAGCCTTCCTAAAAGGAAAATATTCTCCTTCTTAAAAGAGCTACTAGAATCCATATGCATCACTATTGCTGCCATGATTTTTCTATTGGCCACCCCAAAAATCCCACAATCAATATTTTAACACTATGAGGAAGTGAGGCAAACTCAAAATTAAGCCTCCTCAGTCCCACAGGGACAACAGCTCGTTTCTCCTCCATTTCTTCAGTTCTAGTCGAGGTTAATAAATTCTGTTGCCAAAGCCCTGCTAAATGGCCTACAGCCACTTTGCCCCACAGCACAAGCACACAGGAGGGAGGGCTGGATTTATATCTCCAGAAGGCAATGGTATTCACACTTATTGTTAAAACAAGTGGAGAAAAGGTCTTGCATTAAGGGGCTGACATTCAGCTCTAGCTGTATCTGAATTCAGATATTACTGAGTCACCTCTCAAACAAGGAAAATGTACAGTTATGCTGTATTTTAAATGCTAGAGATTATTTCCCTGTATCTGGAGTGAAGCATGTTATTTTAAGCACTCCTGAGGTTTAGGCTGTTTGTTTGGGGTTCTTTGTTGGGGGTTTTTTGCCTATGATTAGTCAGTTTTCTTGGGAAAAGGCAGAAATATCTTCCCCCATATTCATATTTGCTTTAACCACTCTGACAAAAATTTGTTCAACTCAATCCATTTTAGTACCCTGTACAAAAAAGAATGGTCTTCAGGTAAAACACTCAGGAGTGTCTAGCTTGGCTGACCTCTCCCAAGAGAGTTAGAGTCTAAAGGAAAGATTGTAACAAACAGGTTTTGTCTATCTCTTTACAGAGTTAGCAGAAAGAGATGCTCTATGTACAAAGGGTATATTGAGCAGTTCCATCCAGGGACTGGTGTAAAAAGTTGAAAAATATTTCATTCCTATACTGTGTTTAAGAAGGCTTTGCAACTGAGAATGGCTAGACCTGTTGATATCCATTAATAGAAACTCATACAGATTCTCAAAGGAGAAGACAAAATTTAAGAAAGAATCCTCCGAACTGAACTTTTCAGGGTCATTCAAAATTAATGGTTTGATTTCTCCGTGCCTCCCTTGTATTGTTCATTTACCACAAGCTTAACCCTACGGAACCTTGCCTCAGGACCAGCAGGGCCCCTGTGGTCTCACCTGCTCCCATCTGTGTGGGTATTTCATGCACACCCGCATGCCATACCACACCCTTCAGCCCTGCCAGCGGCTCCTTCACTGCACAAAACAGGCCGTGAGCCCCTAAGAGCCAAATCTGTGTTTCCACTTGTGCCTTGCGGTTCACAGTACCCAACGACTACTGACACTGCAGAAGAAATAGTATTTAACAAAAGAGTTTAAAAATGAAGTTTTGTAGGAGCATCAAAAGCCAAAATCTGTAACTTCCATGATCAAAACCATCTAAACAACACAGAAGTGAACGAACTTTTTAAAGAGAGCCAAGAGAAGCAGGTAAAAAGGCAATACTTAGAAAGGAGCACAGAGTGTACAAAGATGTCATATTGGCAAGCTTGTACCATTAATTTCAGCAAGAGTTGAAAGACAAAAAGGAGAATGGCACAGTACAACAGGAAAGCAAGGAAGGCTATGAACTCCAGGAGGTGGAAATCGTACAAAAATGAGGAAAAGAAGGAGCAAACTCTGGCAAGCAAGATTATCCAGAAGTGTTTGAGGACCAATTTGCAGACATCAAAAATTAAGGTTTATTTTAAAATACATTAAAAGCAGAAAGTTCTGCTGGAGAAACTATAAATATGAAACAAGTGGGGAGATCAAGGTGTAGCAGAAACCTTGGAGAATTCAAGGCTAGCAGATATCTTCCCCACTGGATTTGTGTCCACTGTTGGAAAAGTTGAGATGTTTCACTGCTTTCCAAATGCCTTAACATGTAAATCACACAATAAAAAGATATTAGTGAATGAGAATAAACAGTTTCAAAGTCAATATGGCACTGGCTCAACAATTCTAAATCACTTAAGGATCAGAGACTCAGGTCTTCAGAGTCCTAGCCAACTAAAACTCCGTCAGGACCACAGGACTGTCCACTGGCAAAGACAAGATATCGAGCAAGATGAACCAAGTAGCAGCTTCTCACAGACGCGTATTCTTTTAAGAAAGAATGAAAACACTAATAGCTGAAGCAGCAGCAAGCAATTGAGACAATTGAGACTGTTAAACTGAGATTGTTAAACCATCAATGTGGTCCACTGCTTGTAAAATGAGAACTGAATCATATCACATGGCACCAGTTTGGGTATTTGCACATTGTCTGTACAGTCTTTTCATGTTTTCTTTGTTCCCAAACATAAGAGACAAAAGAGCACCTGCCAACATGACCATTATCAAAAGCATTCATCCAAACAGCTTGGTCTTATCTAACAAAAAAGCAGATCTCCCATGGGTACTGTGACATTAGGAGTATAATCAACAGGGGACAAAAGCTACTTATTTCTGCTGTCAACCAGACAGTTATGGAACAGGGACAGAAATTCAGGTTCAGGTAGAGATATTAAATTAGAATTACTGCCTAAACATAACCAGATTAGTATTTCCTGAAAGACAGGTTTACACAGCAGCCAGTTCCAGAGAAAAAGGAAAGGGGGAAAAAAAGAAGTGTTCTTTATGTAAAACACGGTTTTTACCAAGATTTCCCACAAAAAGTAAAACCATTTTAGTAGTTTGGAGCAGTGAGTAAAGGTGTAGAGGCATTCTACCTGTGCCTTCCCTCAATTTTTATGAATTATTTTAGTTCTGCTCCTTCACTGTTTTGTTAAATAAATGAAACAAGATTTTTTTCAAGATGGACTAGAAGTTCACTTGACCCAAGGGTGTTTTGGGTTGTTTTTTTTCCAGTGTTCATTTCAGCAAGATACAGGAGCTTTCATACAGCTGTACTGAAGGAAGTGTTCAGTTTGGTGTCTGAACAAGGGAGAAGTTATTTTTACTGCCCTGTTTCTGAAATTGCTTTTCATCTCTGTTACTATATGGCGGTGCTGTCAGCTGTGTCCTACAATGAAGTTCCTTCTATGCTTTTTTAAGGCAACCCAACACTGAAGAAATGTTATATCCTCCAGTAGAAATCACTGCTGCTGGAGCACTCTGGCATAGTTTCCTCAATGTGTTAATTTGCAGTGTCAAAATCTTAAAAGAAAGTCATGGGCAGCAAAATATTGGTTGTAATTGAAAACCTCTTACTACTTCAGGGCTCTAATCACCCCTTCTGCTATCCCTCCTTTATCTAACTTTAAATATAAAACATTACACAGGCAAAAAAGCCAGGTAAAGTTGATATCAAACTAATGCCTGAAGTTATATAATGTAGCCTCTCAAAAGCAGATAGACTATGAGAATGCATAAAATAAAACTGAATGGTTTGCTTCCGTTTTCAGGGAACAGCATAGGTGAAAGGAAGAGTTTTCTTCCTCCTGATTTTCCTTCTAAGTATTTCAATTTTTACATAGTACAAAATAATCCAAAAGTGAAGTGTCTTTTCATTGGGATTTACAAAAATTCAAGTATACCTTCTGTTCTATACTAACAATAAATGATTACTATGTTAGACACACTTATGGCTCAACAAGATTTTATCCATCAACATTTTTATATTTCAGCTCCACTTTCTTTCAAAGGAATGATGTGACAAATTCAGATCAACACACAACAGTCACACAGGGCAACGGAGCAGCACTAACAGCACAGCTTTGGAAACCACTGGCAACCCTAACACTGGCACTCAAGCCCAAAGACCTTCCTACCTTTTCAAATTCCAGTTTTTCAATCATCTATTGCTACTGCTTCCTCCTGAGAATTTCAGAAGCATCTCACACAGCATGTGGAAAAATATTTATTGCACTTGGTAAGGTGGAACATTTCTCCAACATCATCTTCCTTTGATATGAAGTGCTACAAAGTACACTACTGGACCAGGAAATCCACCAACAAAAGAGTCCAACAGGAACCTTGGAGATTTTTCAAGGGTTCAGTTCTAGGTGTAACACTAACTGTGCATGCTCCTGGAGAGGTCAGGACCCCAAAGTCGCCCTTGCTGCTGGCCAGTCACTGGCTTCCAAAACATTTCTTTTTGTGAGACTAGATAGTCATAGAAGGAAGGAAGTCTGAAGGAGGATGGGTTTACATTAGATATTAGTAAGAAATTTACTGTGAGGGTGGTGATACACTGAACAGGTTGCCCAGAGAGATTGAAGGTGTTCAAGAACAGGCTGGATGGTGCTCTGTGCAACCTGGCCTAGTGGAAAATTTCCTGCCCATGGAAGGGAGGTTAAAACTAGATGATCTTTAAGCTCCCTTCCAAACCAAACCATTTTATGACACTTCTGCTCACACTCCTCCCCTCCAGAACTCCAGTTCTGTCTCTCCTTTAGGTGCTTCACTTCCCTAACTCTACCTCCAGGCTCTTTTCCAGAGTAGATCAGCATGTTTGGAACAGCTGGTGGTCTGGCATTGACATAAGTCCAAAGCTCCCCTTTCCCCTTTTCTTTCCTCTTTCCTTTCTCCTTTCCTTTCCCCTTTCCTTTCCCCCTTTCCCCTTTCCCCTTCCCTTTTCCCTCTGACCCATACTGCTGCCCCTAACGCAGCTGTGGATCTTGCACATAGCAAGCAGAGCGATCTCCCAGGGCTTATCCTGCTTTCCATCCAGCAGCAGCTCGGGAGCCTGTTTAACCAGCGCTGCTCACATGGAGAGCCCGAGTGCCAAAAACTCTTCCTGCGGTCACAAGGGGCCGCTGTTAGCTGTTAAAATTCCAGACAAGCGCGTTTGGGAAGCCTGCCATGCATCAGCATCAAGCAAAATTCTCAGAGCAATGAAACTGTGTGTTCAAAAATGCAGGAACAGCTCCTGATCTAGAAGACATATAGGTTTCCTCCAGGCGATTTCTTTTTTGGTACAGGATTTAGATTACTGCTATCAGGGAACGGAACCAGCGTACCACTATGCTGCTTATTAAGAAGCCACAGAACTACAAGTAATACTTGAACTGACCTTTAGATAGTGCAGATGGCATGCCAGCCTGAATTAGTGAAACTGGATATTGTCATGGTTGCCCAGTATATAAATTAGTGAGGAAAACTATTCCCTGGGGAATACAAGCACATAAAGACTTTAAAGTAATGTGTATGCAAGCTTCAGTGATAGCCAAAATATAGGATATGATGCTGAATGACACTGGACAGATGAAAGAAACCCAGGGGACCACTGTATTTCAGACCTTAGGATAGTATCAAACTGTACAGCTGAGAAATCATCACCTAGTCTGACACACCTAGAGCAATAAATACTACCTTTATGATTATTTGTACTACTAAAGCAGCAAGACAGTCAGGGAACCTCAGTCCGGACCTGACTCATAATTATTCTCTGAAGCACCTAAAACCAGTATTTATTCCTAGCTCAAATTAATATATAAATGGATTTGAAAATGACTACAATTTCTCTTCAACTTGTGATCACAAAACCAGCCTGGTTTCTTGTGCTTAAAAGAGCTGTTCAAAGATGTCTCTGCTATTCCAGTTATACTATTAACTTTGAACCTTGCCCAAATGACTTGCCAGTGCCTCGGGCTGAAGGAGCCTGCACCCAGCCTTTTGGTCTACATCTCTGGTTGTGGTCACTGTTGCTTGGGTAGGAGAAATACCCACGACTACTCATAAGAACTAGGATTACAGAACATTGTTCGGTTTGAACTTCAGTGCATGTTGCTGTTCACATCCCAGTAAACTTCTGGCAGAAGCTGCAGAGAGGGGTCCTTCCTCCCATTTCAGAGAACCAGGCATCAGTAAGGGTGAAACAAGCAACCACATTATTCCTCCGAGGTAAAAAGGATCTAAACTGAAAAGCAAATTAGTAAGGACATGTCATGAAATTGCCACACAGTCCTGACTGCTGCACAAACTGACTGGAGGTGAGCATTAGAAGGAGCACTAGTCAGTCCAGAATCTGCATTAGTAAACATTATCAAAAAATGTGGTGAATTTGCTTCTCCAGGACAATAATAAAACCAACACAAGGAAGTCACAGTGAAACCTGGGCTAACATCTGTCCTTTCATCGTTCTTACACACATCTTCTCCACCTCTTTTTCAGGAAACTGGATTAGAATATAGAGATTTTTATCCCTTGGTCAGTCTGGCCTCTCATATAGGCTCATGTCACTTCATGTCAGCCCCCAAAGCAGCTCAGCTCTTTGCAGGATTCCCACTTCCCAGACAGCTCCAGCCAGACAAGCCGCCCTTTTGCAGCTCACCTCTGCTGGAGGCATTACCCCCAACAAAACTTCAAAACGTCTCCTCTCTGCCTGTTCCCAAATGAAGGCTGTGCCGACCTTCCCATATTCTCACCTCAATCCTACCCAACCCTCAGGTGCAATTCAGGACACTGAGGACACACGCTCTCATTAACACCTTCATATCAACATGCAGTACTTAATGCAAAGCTTCACAGGAGTACGTTTTCAGCAAGCATCTGAAGGAAATTCACGTGACAATCTGGATGGGGGACAGGAAAGGCAAACAAGGATTTCAGGAGTCTGTGGCTTCAATTACAAAGGGAAGAAATAAGAGGCCTTTTACAATTAGGATTGTGCACAAGCAGCTCAGAAACAACCGTAAGATAAAAGTGTAGCCCTTTGCTTTACTAGTTATCTAAACAGACAGAAGCTGATGTCAGAATGAGACAGACTAAGTCCCTTCCAAATATATGCACTGCAGCTTGCTTAAAGCCTCTATGCATTCCCTTCAACCATGACCCCACTGTTCAAATTCCCACTCTGGCTAATCTCCAGCTTCAACACATCCTTCTTGCCACTGTGTATTTGCAGTCTTCACAGAACAATAAGCAACACCACATTATCCTTGAAAATTTACCCCCTGGTAAATCCCCATGTCAGACTCATCTAGCTTGTTAAAGAAGTTCTCTTCGTATATAACTGACCTATAAATTTGGGTCAGCAATAACATTTTTTTTATGTACATATTTGTTTGTTTAGAAGTCTCTTTCTTAAATTGTTCACCTTTGTCCTTGTTTACTCATCATCATATATACTGACTCTTACAATCAGGTTGAAAGTTCACAATTTTCCAGTTCTGTCAGCCATCAAATAAACATCAAAAATCTTAACACCAATTCTCTTGTGACTGATTCAGCTTCTAAAACATCCAGTTCATTGGTTTTAACAACACATTTTCTTTCACACCAGATATGGTGTACAGTTGCACATGACATCAAATGCAGAACAGTTTTCCTGAAACAGCAAAATAAAAGTTGTAAACAACATAGTATTTGTATAGCATGTGCTCTGAAGTTGTTGCTTTATTTAAAAGACAAAAAATTACACAAAATCTTTCTGGAGGTCTTTTCTTGCCCATGCATATTTTTGTGTGTGTGTATGAGGGCATTTCTCTGGTCTGCAAATAGTTTGTTTGCCTGTATCATTTTTTAAACATGCTGCACTGCTGAGTGAGAGGCACCTCAGGGTTTCATCGGCTCTTTGCTGTAATTGCTGTAATTGCTAATACTCTGTTCCACCATGAAGGATATCTGTTTACTGTATTGTAACAGCATCCTTAAGGGTGCACAGTGAATACATATTTAGAGAGAGAGAAAATTACCTTGAAAAGCAAATACAAAGATGGAGGTGGACAAAAGGCTACAGTAATAAGACAGTCCATTAAAAACACAGTTAAATCAATAGGGAAAGACAGAAAAATGGGATAAGTTTCTACAGCACCCACCAACACATGATAACATGTAGCTGCAAGGCACAACTACATTAACTAGGGAAAAAAATCCTTTTTTTAAGCTTTCAGGTGTTATGTAACTTCTTTACAGTTAAGTTGTGCCCAAAGGGCTTTGCCCATAAGAAAGGATACAGAGCTATTCTAGGAGACAGTCTTGCAAGATATTTTCAGGGACACCTCAAAGCTGCTAAAAAAATCCCGTAACTGACAAAAAAAGTCCCCAAACAAACAAACCAAGAGTAAAATAAACAAAAGAAAAAAACAACCACCCAAACAAGCAAAAAGCCAACGAGAAAAACCAACCAACCAACCAACCAACAATAACCAAAAAAAAAAAAAAAAAAAAAAAAAAAAAAAAAAACAAACAAAAAAAAAAAAAAAAAAAAAAAAAAAAAAAAAAAACCAACAAACAAAAAAAAAAAAACCAACAAAAAACGACCAAAACAAAAAAGGAAAAAAAAAGAAAACCAACAGCCAAAATAACCAAAAACAAACAAAAAACCCTAACCAGTTCTGAATGTGTCCAGACAATGTAATTCAGAAGACCAGACATGTTCAGTGCACCGTGCTGCAGTACCATAGTCTTTCCTGGCCAGCTCTACTGCCCTTTCCCTCACCTTCCCCTGAGAAATCCAGCTCCCCACCTCTCCACTACCTTCTGCTTGTACAGCCTTTAGAACCAAACCAAGGAGTCCATGCAAGGCAACAGCTGAACTTTTCCACAAAAAGCAAGTACTTCGAAGGGCTGAACGAACAAGGGTGATTAGAGGGCAAAAAGTTAATTCCCATTTTTCTTTATGAAGAACAATACTGTGTTTTTGGCATACTCTAAACCAGTGAAACATTGCTGTGATTCTGTAACCCACTGAGATTTTTTACCTTTCATAAGTATTTGATCAGAAAAGACACATTCTCGTCTCCACCCCACATCTATCTTGTTTCAAGCACTCATTCCTCCTTCTAACTTGTAACTACTGAGAGGTCTTTGTCACACTAATCTACTGTGGAGGAAGATATCTTCTTTCCCCTTACACACAGCATCTTCAAATCATCAGTTGCTTCATGTCTCCAAGAAAAAGTGTCTTCTAAGTATGTCATAATAGGGCTAAGGCTCAGTTTAAAGAATTTTTCTTAAAGATTCTGTTGATTGATTCTTGCTTTGATTCAAACCTTGATTCAAGCTTTAAGGTTCACTGGTGTACTTTAAAATTTCTTCCTTAGCCCTGGAGAAAAATGCAAAGCTAACAACAACCAGGGTAATAAGAGATGGAAAATGCCTTCCTTAATGATTAAATATATATTTATACTAGGGTTTATCTCCCTGATTCAGCTGCTTTCTTGGTTTAAGCAGCAAGCTATTTTCCTTGATTCATCTACCTTTTTTTTTTCTTCCAGAACTTAAGAAATGCATAAAAAATAGTGTCCAGAGTGAGATGCATAAATGCCTTTGGTATTTAAACTGCCTCTCACACAGCATACAATTTTCTTTTCCAACTCAGCTATCTACTTCTTTGTTTTTCAGTTCCCAAAGCTTAAGAGGGACTTGAGAGGAGAGGATTACAAGATCCATGTTCCCAGTGTATCCAAATGGATATTTTTGATATTCAAATTCAAATTTTAAAAATTAATTCTGGTCAAAACCAGAACACAACTAGCTTACTAAGGAAGAGCCGTAACAAGGCTCTCACAATGGCAACAAGAACATTTTATTGCTATTAAAGCCATAAATCATCACACAGAAGATTAACTATTAATTGTATCATTACTTTATTTACTGCTATTACCTAAAGTAACAGGATAGATTGTAGGAACAATACAATGGAAAAGGCAGAAAGATCAAAGAGGATGAGATATCTATACACAGCTTGCCATTCTTCTTCTACCTCACTGGATGATTTCCCTTGCAATATTAACATCAGGACAACTGGCTCCCTGATGGAGTTGTGCCAGGGTCTCCAACACTGCTCCTGTCCAAGCAGATCCTACTCCTTGAAGCATGACAGGAATAGCCTATTTTGACAGCAGATCTGCCTCCTTTCCATCTAGAGTAGGTTCTCCCAGTAGCACTGTCCACAGAAAAGTCACCTTAAGGACCAGCCACCTAAACCACATTACTTTCTCTTTTTTTTTTTTTTATCTGCTTTTACTGAGCATAGCTTTACACTCATTCAAACACCACAGGAACATACAGCACAGCTGGCAAGCTTGAAGAGGCTACAGCAATCAGAAAGGAGTAAAAGAAGAAAGGAAGAAAGAGCTGGATCTTGTCTAGCCAATGACAAAGAAGGTTTTGTTATGTTATTGAGCACTGTCTTTTTCATACCCATTTGAAGACTATGTGTCTCCCAAAAGAAAATTATTGTATGTCAGAGTGATTTCAAATGGAAACACAAGGCATTGACAGAGAGACAAAGGGCTCAAGTGAGAAGAAAGCTTTCCCAGATTTTTCAACCTGCCTCTCCTGGCAGACTTCAAAAAGCAGAAAGGATCTTAAAAAGAGAATTTACTTTGATTTGGCTCTTTCTCATGTCCATTTACTCCATACCTGAAATGAGAAGACTCAAGCAAAACTTCCAGGCTCTGACATCTAGGTCTAGAACAGGCCTTGCCTAGAAGCACAAGCAAAGCATCTGGAAATACAAGTTCTTTACTCTCATGTAAAATTTCATCTAAGAACAAAACATGCACTCCTCAAGACATCTTGACAAAACTCAGATATTCTTTCCTAGCATGGGGACACCACACATCGGTCTATCATGGGCTCTGAGTCACTTCTCACAGGAAGGATATGGTTATGAAGTTCAGGGTCTCAGAGCTCCCATGCAATCCTACAGTTCCCCTATGAAGCTCCATAAACACTATTTTCCCCCTTAACAGGGCAAGGCACGAGGCTTTACCCTGACTTGCCAGTGCAGGGTCTGAGGGTTGTCTGTGCCTTGAGCCAAGCAGGTTTTATCTGCAGGGGACAGTAAGTGCTCCTATCCTGATCTCCAATCAACACCAGGCTCCAAACCCTGCTCTGCATAACCCCAGGGATCCCTTCTGCTTGCTGGTCTACATTTATGTCCAAATCCCAGTTACCCACTGTGTTCTTAATGTCTAAATTCAGAATGGAATTTGTAGAAAACAAACATACACAAAACAATAACAATCCCTTCCTCCCCCAGCCTTCTGTAGTACCCACTGCAGATAGTTACGTATGCTTCCTGGATTTTTCAGCAGACTGGGAATACGTATTACCATCTTCATTCTAAGTTTTAATTCCACTACAATGAGGTTCACCTTGCACTTCAATGACAACATATTTTGGGTTGTGTACTCCAGCTTTACTCTGAAATAAGCCAGTGTTGTGCAACTACAGCTCACAGTGCCTGTTCAGTAAAGGCAATGCCACACATGCACCTGACATGGTCATGCAAATGCAGGCTAACCTGAACAAAGTCAGACAGAAAAGAGACATTAAACAGCTGGTGACTCAATGAAAAAAAAAAAAAAGAAAAGAAAAAATCCCGATTTATTTTCAAGCATGGAGTTTGATCACACATTGGAACATGTCTTACAATACTGGAAAAATACACACATGACTTCACTAGGCGGTCCTCTAAATCTAGGTTGTCTCTCCTCTGCACAGAATAAAATAAGGCACAGATTCTCTCTGGACTCATCAGTAGCATGTATGCCTGTGAGGAAAGCCTAACAATTCAATTTTGCCTTGTTTTCTCAAGAGTTCTCCATTTCCTGTTTCTCTGCTGCATGGTAGAAGTGTACCTTACATTCAGTGATTGCCATTGCTGCAAAAACCATATAGGGAAGAATATAGTGAGGGAAAATGTCTCTGCTCTCTTCCGTAAGGGCCACCCATGTTTTAGCCCCACTTCTGTGATGTAGTGATCAATTCCATCAGATTTATTGGCATTTTTTATGCAGACATCACTAGACTGGAAACAGATTACACTTAACTCAAGCTTTCAGATTCAAAAATATTTAAATAAAAATGTTCTCCTTCTGCTATTGCCCCTATTATTGCCTTTAAGAAAATGCATGTCAATAGAACACACCTGAAAACAATTCTAGTAATCACTGAAAGGGTGACAGCAAAATTTGGAAAGGAATTTTCATTTGAAAAAATCATATTATAGATGACAAAACCCACTGAAATAAGAAAAAACACTGTGAAATCAAATGCACTTCATTTTCTTTTACTCTCAACATACCTGTAATCGTGCAATAGGCATCCAACAATGAAGTAAGAAAATCCATAACTGTGCCAAGGATTTCATGAGTCATTTAAATTACAGATCTGTTTCCACCGTTTCTTTGGTTTACTCCTCAAACATTTTTAAATATCAAAAGATCTGGCAGTCCCTACGGTAAGATAGCTCAACACTACATGGTGAATTTTCTTAGTGATTCTTGGGGCTTTAGTAGCACTGACAAAAAAATTACTAACAGTAAGTACTGACACTTGTTTTACTTGGACACCACAGAGCTATATCAAATTAAATTAAATTAATAAATAATAGAAAAATCTCAGCCCATAACTTTATGAACATTGTTATTATGTAAGAGTATACATGGAAAAAAGAGTACCTTCGACCTATTATATAACTTAAAAATTATTTCAGCAGGTTAATCAGTAAGAGAAAAAAACCCCATCATTTTACTAACTATGGATCTTCTCTCTATACTGACAGTTACAGGTAGTTATAACAGATTATATTTTTTTGTTCATTTTCTTATCTGGGATACTTTGTTACAGGCAAACAAAACTCATCATAAAGCACATGCTGATCCCAAGAAATACCGCTGAGACCAGGGCCTAAATGTCTGGAAAGAATCAAAGCAAGAGATACAAATAAATCCTCTTGTATGCTAGGAGAGACAGTTCTTCATAACTAACAATCCACATGTCAGGCAACATGGTGGATATATTTCTGTATGGTAGGTCAACCTGGCAATCCATTTTCTCATACAAGGAAAAACCTATAGCACCTGAAAAATGACAGACAAAAATAGAAGAGATCATTAATAGCAGGGAAAGAAGCTCATAGTGATTATATACAAAGATACATGAATACATCGTTAAAGACTTTAAAACTGTGATTCAAAAAAAACCAAAAAACTTTTTGCAAACTTCTCTCAGAAAATAAAAAATGAAAAAGAAAAAAAAATTCCACACAAATATCCAAACTTGTATTGGAAGGTTTTATACCATTTATTTTGTTTATTTACTTTATTCAGCAGGCAGCTTTTTTACTGCTTTGTATTTTGGCTCATTTCCTCCAGATACATATAAAAAATGTACTCTAATTGAACAAAACCAGTCAATAATACTAGGTAAATTTTGCTAAGAAAAATAGTATCGTGTTCAAATTATCCCACATCATTTGAAAAGTAAAAAACTCAGGAGTTGGCTTTTAGATTACTTCTTCCCCATAAAATCACAAGAGTTCTTCAGTTACAATGAAATAGCTGCAAGTTCAACCATCTCAATTAAAACATTTTAAGTATAATATCTGGATTCTTTATTAGTCAGGTAGTTGTTCACCAAAGATAATTTTAAGTGGATTCAGTCTACAAATAAATTGTTGGTCACCAGCTATAGAATAGGAAATTTCTCAACAGACTAATTAAAAATATTAATAACTACCACTCAGACATGCTAGCTGTAACCTTGAGTTACACTCACAGATAAAAGAGCAAGTCATTTTCCCCCTCCATTGCTTTCTTATTGTGTCAGCTGAATTTGCTACAAAATGCTAATAAAAGGAGGTTTTTTTCTTTGAATTTTGCTTTGGTCCATTAACTAGATGAAAAGCACTAGTTTATTTTGTATAAAACACTGAATGGTGAACATTTATCAAATAAGTCAGATAGAATTAACATAAGGAAAATAAGTCTTTTTAGGGGATATGTTTATAGGATGTCACAGCTACTGGAGTTTAGAATAAGCTTCAGTGTTTAAAACCACTGAGGTGTTATTTTTTATTCCCCCCCACTTTATATATTATTAAAAAATATATGATACAACTTCGGAAATCTTCATTCTTATTAACAGCTCCACTGTTTCCTCCTCTCTCGAATCAATAGTAAATGTGATTGGCATCACTGGCATTTATCTCTTACAATAGGCTGCAGACCAGTTCCTCACACATAAACAGGGGGATATCACAGGAATCAGACTCAAAATGTTGGTCATCCATTTTCAGCAATGAAATTACACACTTGTTCCAAAATAAATCCAAAGGATATGTGCACCTAAGAAATCACGATGATATAAATATAGCTAAAATCTGCTATGAATTTCTAAAGCGAAAAAGCTTCTCTGAAATGGATCACTATACCAGTTTCAGTAATAATTCAGATAAATTCAACAGTCAATGCACAGTATCATAGTGACAGCCTTTATTCTATGTCCCAGATCACATAAAAAGTATATGACAACTTTATATGGTGTTTTACTATATTTAGATTTAAAAGCAAGCCTAAAAGCAGTATGTCTTTTCATAATGGAGATCAAAGTTATATGAAAAGTTCTAGAGATTTTATCAATGGCAGAAAATTCAAACTTTAGAGACAACATACCTTCATCAGACCTTGTAGCAAAACACTGCTGAAATTAATCACTCATGTCAACAAAGTAGATGTGGATGTAATCAACATAATTGAAATTGATGGCACTAAAAATTGCTGGCTAATATATAACTTTACCTAGCATAGATGACTTTTAAACACGTCTGCACTTTCACATGTAGGTTACTGCTGCAGAATTTTTCATAGTTGAAGTCCCAGAAGGTAAAAAATTTAGATAAGGTGAAACTGGCAACACAAAACTGATCAAACACTTCACCCAGGTACATCCCAGAATCATAGAATGGTTTGGGCTGGCAGGGACCTTAAAGGTCACCTAGTTCCAATTCCCTGCCATGCCCAGGGACACCTGCCGCTAGGTCAGGTTCCTCAGAGCCCCATCCAGCCTGGCCCTGAGCCCTTCCAGGGATGGGGTATCCATACCTTCCCTGGGCATCCTGTGCCAGTGTCTTACTACCCTCATTGTGAAGAAAATTACTAAGAAATCCTCCATTAGCATTTTATTTATGTGCATGCTCTGAATTTAAGTAATTCCTTGAGTTTTTCATAACTTTCAGGTTTTCCACCAAGAGTGAGGTAACCTTTCATGCCTGTTTTTCAAGAGCTGTAAAAAAACATCATTTGGCCACGTCAGATTAATAGGTATTAAATCACAGGCTGAGTTACAAATATTATAAATTCTTATTTTATATAAAAGTTTAAAAGAACTTAGCCCAGAAGCCTGGTGCATATAAATAATTATACTTTTGTGAATAGTTTCTCGCATTTTCATGATTAGAGGCTAACTGGGCATCTTTTTTTCATAAACTAGTGAGAATAAATACACTTTATGGTAACTATCACAATTCTCAAGGAGTAAAGACTTTTATATTACTTTTGACTCTTTCATTACTATGCCTGTTGTCTTCTCATGCAGTTTTGATTTGCATATTGTTTTTTCATTTTGTTTTAGAATGCAGTTTCAGCAAAATGAATTTTTTTTTTCCGAAAATTAATCATGGATTAATGATGTCAGATTTCTAAGCCAATAGATTTAAATGGTATCCCCTTAGTGAGTGTATGTACTACAAGTGGTGTTTATTGACTGAGTAACCACCAGATTTATTTTATTCTGTTTTACTGTCTTCCCATTTTTCTTCATCTTTTCGAGGAGACATGGGAAGTTTCTTGTTGAAAGAGGGGAGGAATTGCAAGGAAAGAGCATGGTCTGAAAAAGTAGAGAGCACAAAATAATAAATACCTCTGTCTTATTGTCCCAGGCTGAGGATTCAAGGATGGAAGTGAAATGAAATCTGCAACTGCAGAAATTAAATTTTAGGGTGAAACTGCCTCAAAACTGGAGAGAAATTCTGTGGCTGAGCATGAGGATTGTGACAAAGTCAGACAAACAAACTGGATTTCTCAGCAAGAGAGCGGGAGATAACGCAAATACTAAAAAAAGCTGTGAGATTATTAAGTGTTAGATAAGCACAAGCCCACACAAAT
Organism: Callaeas wilsoni; assembly: GCA_013398955.1. NCBI lineage: Eukaryota > Metazoa > Chordata > Aves > Passeriformes > Callaeidae > Callaeas > Callaeas wilsoni. Next base: position 8,739 of record VWPU01004160.1, on the reverse strand, counting down.
ATCTTGACATGAGGATGCAAAACCAGCAGATGAAATGAATACAATCAGTCCTGAACAGGACGTGTGAGGAATCACAAGACACAGTTCATGTTACCTGGAACAAGATGGACCAAGTGACAGAGTGATGTAGCGCTGACCACTGACTTCAATATTTTACAGCCTCCCATCACCACTCCAGATTTTTCCTGAGCAGATACAGGAAACGAGACATGTCTTACATGTTCTGAATAATTTTAACTATCTCAAGATAGCAGATATCCTGGTTGCAGTTTCAAAAAAAATAGCAAGTTCTTCCTCTGAAGGCAGAATTGCCCTCTCACACCTCATTGCTTCTGAAATATATATTCAGGTATAAGAGTAATAGAGACGGCATTTCTATTCCCTGGATGTACTGTACCTTTTCCACGTAGAGGAAACATTTCTCAGAGCTGTTAGTTGTCTCTTTGAAGAGCACTGCATTGAAAATACAAAAGTGTTTTTTGATTACTGAGCAATACTAAATGTGTTCAATCCTTTCTAAGGAACCTCTGAGGTGTCACTTGTTTAGTCTTTGAGGAAAACATCACATTTGGTGACTTTGAGATCCCTGAGAAGATAAGTAACCTTTGCTGAACTCGTGGTTTATTTTGTGACTAGGTCTTATATTGACACAACTCTTAACTACCTGAGGAGTTACTAATACTAATATGGATGTGTGCCAGTTTGGAGGAAACAACCCGAAAGGAGCGTCTTTCTCTCTCTCCTGCCTGCCAGGCAAGCAGGCACCAGCAGCCCCTCCCCAACGGGTTTGGGAAAATAATTTCTCAAATGAAAGTGAAAAAAACTATTTATTTAACAGAGTCCCCTGCTGGCACGGGGCAGAAAAAGATATTGAAACCCCCTCCCTCGTCCCCTAAAAGAGGACTATAGATTTTAGAGTTCTTTCTGTAGGTAAAACCTGCAGTCCTACAAAGGGTCCAACGATCCCTCTTGGAGGTCCCGCCGAGCAGGTCCCGGAGATGGTAGCTGGTCTTGGACTAAGAAACAAGCCGAAAACAGCCCAAAAAGGAGCAGAAGCCGCTGAGGCCGATCACAGTCCCTTCTCCGCTGAAAGCCGAAGAAGCTAGAGGAAAAAACTCCCTTTCTAACTCCTAACTGGCAAAGAACACTGCCCAGAGAAGAAAGTATGTAAACATCTAACTGCAAGGTCAAGCTAGCCGCTTTGAAGAGTTCCCTTGGCTTCTCTCTCCCTTTGCAGTTTAAAGGTACACTAGAGATCAAGCAGGTGATGGGGAATACAGTATGGTCATAGAATCACCCCAGTCTAGTGCATCACACTGAGAGGGAATTAAAAGCAGAAATTGTCACCAAATCTATTTTTGTTTATTAGTGAAACAAAGAGTATAAAATAAAAATAAGCTAGATAAAGTATGAAATAATCTGTTGAAAGCAGTGAGGAAACTTAATATAAAGAGCTGCTGAGCAGTACACAATTGCCAGCTCAGAAAAATTACTTATTTGGCCTTTCTAGCCTCTATTTCTTCACAAAAATTCTCTCCTAGAATTCAAGTTTAGAAACTGCTCACAGTGGCATGTCATCTGGATGATTTAGTGGAAATTTCATAGGCAAACGGGGAAGGTAAATCACTGTCATGAACCCTATTATCATCTACAAACTGTATCCAAGCGTACCCTGGGAATACTGGGGAGACGTCTGTCTGTGTGTGAGTGCGTGTGTAGGGGGACAACAGGGTGTGTGCAAACAGAAACAAACAAATGAAAAGCCCCCAAACCTAGAAGTTGTTATTTGTAGGCTGAAAAGGTTTCTGGAAACACTACAGACAAGGCAAACTCTTTAAAAATCTCTTCCTTGATTTGCTGATGATTGAAGAAAATTGAAGAAAATGGCTCCTCCCATATTTGCTGAATAAAAAATTAAAAGGAGCTATGTTGCTGATTCTTTTTTTTTGGTGAGAGTCTATAGTAACAAAACCATTCAATAGTTAGTACAGCATCTGAGGATTTCAATTCAGATTAAATCTTTGTGTTTTTCCATCAATTCTAATTGCAAATGATTCCACACTTCTTAAAGGGCCCATTGTGAAGTGCTCCTTAGCGTTACATCATGGAATTGTGTCATCAGTGTTTCAATCAAGTTTTATTCCACTGATTTCAGTTCATTATTAACAGTCTAAAACTAGAATAGTGACTACACACAACAATCCTATGCTTCTCCATTTTAAGCATTTTAACCTCTTCCAATCTCCCAGACAGCACCCCACCCTACCCCACCTTTGGCTCATTCTCATCTAGCTTCATGTCAAAGACTACCAATTTCAAGACTACCAATTTCAATTTTTCCCATTCATTTCAACCATTTCCATTGTAACTTCTCCATCATCCTCTGAGGCTATATGCATTTTTCTGCTTTTCTTCACTTGGTAAGAACTGCACTGGCTGGATTTTAATACTTAAGCTTTACTACAGTCAATTCTTTTTGTAGTCCCTTTCTAGTTCAGTGATTTCAATTCAAGACATGTTCCCTCTATTCCCCATATTTAAACAAAAGGAAAGTCAAAGAAAACATTCACTCAGACTGACAAAAGAGTCATATAAAAGAATACAAGGAGATATTGAAAGGTTTTAAAGTCGCTGCCAAGGAGGAAAAAAATAAACACACAACAACAGAATATTCAAAGGTGAATATGAAAATATACAACAAGAAATTGAATGTTATTTCTATTTTAAACCATTCTGTATGCTGTGTTAAAGAAGAATGCTATCTCCCTGACTGTAATAGGTTCCTGTATAGAAAAAAAAAAACCAAAACCCAAATTTAAATGTTAAGTAGACAGGCTGAATTTGGTCAGCACCAAACAAATGAAAAGCCCAGTGAGAATTCTGAGTGAGAACACCAGAGAAATGGGTGGACTGGAATCAGTGCAAATTTCTGAGTTTGCTAAATAAAAATGCACTGTAATGGCATATAAAAACAGGCAACACCTTGCAAGAAAAGAATACCAGCTAAAAATCTGAATGTGCAGATATATTCTGGCTTTTGGCAGAGCTTTTATTTTATTGCAGGAGTATTTAAACCTCTATAGTTAATGCAAGTAAATGGTATCTACCAGGAACTGTGGAACCGTGCTCAGAGGGCAGGGCAGAAGAGTGACATGTCGTCATGACACTATAAAATGCTAGTGCCATGGAAATCCTTAGTCTTAACATTTTAAATGCAGACTTGAACGAAGCAGAAGGCAACCAAAAATACTAGGACAGTTCTGTTTTCTCAGTGCACACGTGTGGCCCTCTCTCTAGTAGCCTTGCTTGTTACTGGAGTGCTCACGTTGTGGAACAATCCACGTCAACCAGCTCTCAAAAGCAGTTGCTGGAGACCAACATCCTGAAGAACCCCAGGACAAAGAAATGGACACGGCAAAGAAACAGACCAGAAGAACAGCCTGAGGTAAGCAAACTCCCTCTATAATTGTATGTAGCTAGGTAGGTTTCTTAGTGTGATCTACCACTATATAGATGCACTGATTTAGAAGTCTTGGAGCCACTGAAGACAAAGCTGAATATTAACTCACCTATCTCAGCAACTGTGGTGGGTGACTGTGGGCTTCAAAAAGTATCAGTTTCTGATCAGGATTTATAGCCCTGAACCTTACCCACTCTCATCTCCTCAACTTCAAAATTAGCTCCTAAGTAAGCTTTAAAATCAAAATTATGAGCTAGCATGCTTAAAACAGTCAATTAAAACATAAAACATTACACTTTCCTACCCTAAAATACAGATAAAATGAGATTAGTTATCTTTTCTGCTTGCAAAATTTCAAAGATAATTTCCTAATCATCCTGGAGAATGCTTTAACAATTATATAATATGCCATTCTACAGTGAGAAGCTTCTATTTCTTCCTTTTGAGGCCATTTCATATTGGAGGAGAAGACAGTATTAATGCAGAGAAGAGTCCTATGATGTACTTTCATTTCTAAATGAAATTCCCTGTCCCAGCTATGTGGTGAATGGCATCTCACCTTAGAAACCCCAAAGCCAGAAGCAAAAGCAGACTGTGTTGCACAAGAATTGTCATAACAGCACTCTCTGAATACAAAAACTCTGCTCTAAGGCAGTGCTGAATGAAGAATTAAAGAGCTGGCACATTTCCCATCAATCTCTTACATCATCTGCCCAAACCCGATGCTCATAGAGAGGATGTGATTTACAGAGTTATTTTATGACTTATAACGTGTAGGTAGGAGATGCCACAGATTGTAAGTAAGAAAAAACCACTGAAATAAAAGACTTGTCAGGGAAAGAAAGCCACACATCACAAAATAAAACATGACAAAATTTCAGCACTCTGAATCACTCCTCTAAAAGACAGAAGGAACAACAGCCACGTTTTTTTTGTAGTGCAGCATCACAACCAATGGTCTGATGTAATGAAGAGTGGATACCTCCTACCACAGGATGAGCTGCAATAAACCTGCTGCCACAGCAGTTTAACTGTTCAGGAAGTGGAATTGCCCTATAGGTGTATGAGCAAGATTTGTGTTCTGAACAACACCTGTCAAGGCAGGTTTATGGGGAGAGCTAAATGACTCTGTCAGTGTGCTGGGAGAGCAGCCCAAGAGGCTGGCAAATGTAATGGTGAAAATGTCCCCGAGCACCACAGTGGAAAGGAGCTGTGAGTTTCCTTTGTTTCCTAGAGTGCTCAAGAACCATCAGCATCACAACTGTTCTTCAGCATAACAGGGGAATTATGAAGGTCTCAAAATAGTAAGGAATGGCACCAGTCAGAATCTGCACCCACTTAATTTAATGCATTCAAATGAGCAGCTGCTCCTACTCTCTGCACTACTGCTCACCACAGAAACACACTGCCAGTTGGCTTACCTCATTTTTTTCCACCTCAGTTCTAAGACAGTTTCAGCTTTTCACTACAGAAATACCCATTGTGATTCAGCAGAATAGTCTGCATTTATATATTTCATGCATCTCCTGGGCTTCTCTGAACAAGAGAAAGGCAAAACAAAGGATATCAGAAGCTGCTGCTTCACTGCCACAGGCACCACAACTTACTTACCTCCTTACTACTTACCTTTGTATTCAGGTCAGCCCCTTCCAAGATATCTTATCTGCCATCAGCCTCCACAACTATTTCCTCTGATGGAAGAAAACCACACCCTATCACGGTGAAAACTTCTCCAGAAGGAGACAAATGTTCTGCCTTTTGCCCTCCCGCTCCATTCTCTGCCAAGGCACCCATACCAGCATGCTCTCAGTACTTGCCCCTGTTGCTGACCATCACAGTCCCATCTGCCAGGCAGTCTCCATTCTCTGAGTCAGAGACATAGGTGAATTGCTAATTTCTTCTCACGTTTTCTACATTTCCATCTATCTTTTCAGATGGACGGTGCTCCCTCTACTCATCTAATGTCCCTTGCTGTGTAGCTGTAAGAGCTTCTCCACAGGAAAGGCAAACCAGGAGCCAAGGAAAACCAGGCAGTGCCCACACCAACCAGAGCACAGTCTCATAGGACCTAAGAGCAGCAGGCAGAGCCAGATGCTGACAACAGGCTCAACTGACAGCCCTAGACAGGACAAAAAGAAGACTCATGCCTAGCGCTCATCCAGAGAGGCCAGGTTGCATCAACAGGAGACAGGACCAAAACCAAGACTACAACATCAGTTCAAGATCAGCCAGGCAACTTGGCTGGAGACAGAATGGGCAACAGGCACACCCCAAACATAACTCAAGCAAAACCAAATCAGGACTCTTATGACAGATCACATGAGTTCTGTGTTTGTTCATGTAATAAGATCTCTGCCAAGTGTGCTCGTGACAGTGGAGACAACCCTGATTTAAATTACTACAATATGGGGTGGCTGGCCCAAGTGATTTGGTTGTTCTTGTGCCTTGATCTTATCTTATGCTGCTTTCATGTAAAGCATCATTTAACTTCACTCACTTTAAAAATGCATACGTAGAAAAAGTGTAGAAGATGTGAGGGCAGAGAGACCAGCCTCAGAGGATGTAACAAACAGTACCAAACTGCCTCTAAGATTGTCTGACTGACTCCGAATGTTCATAAGTGTGAAGTCTGATGTTGTTAGATCTGCTCCTCTGCAGTTTTCACAGCTTGCTTGTTTTGGGTGGCATCTTAGAGTCTCTAACTCTCCAGAAAGTGAGTAAACACATGCGAAAACTTAAAGAGCAGCATTTTCTCGTATGAAGTGTCTCTGTCAAGGTGAAAGGGAGGAATGAGAAGGTTGCCCCACTCTCTCTGGTGGGGAATGGGAAGGTGGTTCTTGCTGGAGCCTGACCCACATCCTGATGCTCATCTCCCACTCTACAGGAAATAAAGCCAACACATGGAGCAACAGCACAAAGCGTGTCAATGTATCTTGCTGATGCTTGGGTCACCCTTAGCTCTCATAGAGGGTTTTCTGGTAGGACACCTTCAGTCCCCTTTTCAGGAAGTGTTCCTTTCCCTAAGCATCGCTCTCACCTGCACAAGCAGCCTTGGTCCAGAGTACACTCTCGTCACTAGACAAAAATGGGATGGATGGAGTGATATCTCCATTCCCCTGTGGGTCAAAATATGTTGCAGATATGTCACTGAACATCCCAGGAATGAGACAAATAACAGCAGTTCCTGCATGGACCAGATTCCCTTTCTTTGAAGCAAAATCCTAGGCTGATGCTCATCATCACTCTACCCTCTGGCTAAAAATACCCGACCTTGTGAAACTTCACAGCTCTTTCTGGGCAGCCAGCCCCTCCCTGTCCAGTGAAACACCCGTGGAGGTCTACTGAGTACCAGGCAGTTCTGCTTGTCTCCACGTGTGGCTGCCCTTGATCTGATATCCCCCTGATACTGGCTCCTCCTATTTTTAATCTTCTCCCACAGCTTGATAACCTACTTGTTATGCACCTACACGGACACATGCACTAACCTGCAAGGGGGGGATGGAGGGCGGGGGCTGGTGGTGGGTGGATGTGGATGTCAGGGCGTGCTCACCACCACCCTCTGCCCAGGAGCTGCGGCGCCGCGCTGGGGGTTTGTTTCCTCCTGCAATCTCCGCTGTAGTGCGGGCTGCTGCTCTCCATCTCCAGTGATGGGTGGGCTTTGCTCTCCTCGGGAAGCAGTTGGAAGGAATGCTCTGTAGTGCCGACACATCTCCCCGGGTCTGCTGTTTATCAGGGCGGCGGGAAAACACGCTGCCGGAATATTGAGCATTTAATAAGTCAGTAAGTGATCAAATAAATCAGCACCTCCCCCACGAAACAAAAGCGGTCTCATTCACCAGCGGGAGGCTGAGCGGCTGTGCTACTCGCTCCGCTGCCCGCGCTGGTGTAAGAAAACCGTGGATGAATGGGAAGCTCGGGGTTTCCCTGCAACTCAGCCGTGCAGGCTGGGACTGCGGCGCCTGCCGGGGCGGGGGCGCCGCTGCTGCTGCTGCTGCTGCTGCCGCCGCCCTACCCGTCCGCGCCCCTCCGCGGCTGCGGGCCGGCCGCTCCCGCGGTTTCGGGTCACACCTGCCGCGTTACGTAACTGCTGGTCACCACGGTGGCTTTGGTTATCCCTCACCTCGGGCTGCCACTCGATACAGCACCGTAAGCCCGGGCGGCTGAGCGCAGGCTGCGGCCGCATGAGCCGCTCCCGCCCCGCGTAGAGCCGCGCAGAGACACCGCCTGCGCTCCGCAGCGCCCGGCGGACGCTGCGCCGCGCCAGGAGGAGCCCCGCGCTCCCGCTACGGGCTCCCCGCTTGCTCCCCGGTCGCAGCACCCACATGAGCGCTCCGGGCGGGATGGCGGTGGGTGCGCGGGGCCGTCCCTGGCCGCCAGCACCGCGCCCAGCCCTGCGCCCAGCGGAGAACAGCGCGCACTGCCATCCGCACTCGCAGCCCGTTATGCTGAATGGGAGACTGATTCCCACGGCTGGTTTGCTCAGAGATTTTCACCAGCTCTATACCATGCAAGCGAGAAGATTCAATCAGAAGAAAGTGCCCTTTTTTTTTTTTTTTTTTTTAAATTTATTTACCAGAGCGCCCACCGCACGAGAGGGTGAAGGGATACCCTATTCAGTCAACTGGGTCCTCCTCACGGCTGGGCAATGGCTCCCTGTTCCCTCCTTTCTTTGAAGCCAATGCTGCTTTTGGGGAACAGGAGAGCCAGACCTCACCGGGCTCGTAGGGGTGGCACGGGGCATCCCCGCTACCTTTCTCTCTGTCTTCCCTGTGCGGATCGCCCCCGCTGCCCAGGGTGCGGGGGAGGAAGAAGGGCTGCAGGAGAGGAAGGGGGGGCTGCCGAGGCGGTGCGTGTCCCCCCCGCCGCCCCCTTGCTGCGGCGGCACGTGGTGCTCCCGGGACGCGGGTCCTCAGACGCCCCCCCTGCCCAGCCAGCCAGCCTCCATCGCGAGGAGCTTTTTATAGCAGCCCCGACCCGCTCCCCGATGGGAGGTTTCTCGCCGCGCTCACGTTACCGTGCGGGTGCGATGTTAAATAAAGGAGGGGGAGGAGGGGAAGGGAGTTCGGCTGGCGCCTAATTAAGAGCCGGCGTTAACCAGGAGGGCTAAAAATAGCGCCGAGCGCTGCAAACCACCCAACCGCAGACAGCAAGCCCCGTCGATCCCTGCCGCGCCTCCGCCGGTGAATGGAGCGGCCGGCGCTGAATGGAGCGGCCGGGAGCATGAATGGGGAAGCGGAGCGCGGCGTGAATGGGGCCGCGCGGGCGCCGCGGGGCGGGGG